>CABEEJ010000081.1:340887-387425 GCA_901482245.1 Timema douglasi | reverse complement strand
AAAAAAAATGAGTCGACTCGACTTCACCTTGATAGCTTCGTTGTATAGTGGTTGACAGCCTGAGAAGACTTGACTGGGAGGTAAGGGGTGTGGTTTCGAAGTGTGCCAACATTTTGGTTTATGACGCGTAAAGAATAATAAAAAATGTTCAACACGACACACACTAACATTCTCTCACAGCGGTGTTTGTGAAAACAATTCAAATTTTTTCGTAGGTTCAGTTGTTTTTTTCTCTGTTTTCCGATGTGATTGGTTGACGCCCGTACACGGTAGAAGGGGTTGTGATGAGGGTGGTATAAAGGGAAGATATAGCTCTAGACGGTGGTAACGTTTGGATGATAAGGTGTTTATGATTTGTTCACGCGCGCGCAAGAGGTTTTATGTTGTAGGCAGCCATTGTCGTCAGACGCCCTCTCCCCCTTAATCACCCCTTCAATAACACCCCCATCGGTAATTTTCCTCCAGTGTCTTTTGGATAACGACGCCCATCTCTCACGGTGAAGTGGTGAGAGTATGTCAAGTAAACGAAGGCAAAGTGTCCACAGAGTTCGGGAACTAGCAGTTTTTTCTTTTAATCAGAAAGTTTATTAAGCTAAGAGCCATATTTAAAGTCCACTTCGGTGGTCGAATGGTGTAAAGGCGTCACTATTGCATTAGATTGAACTACCGATGGTGGGGATATCAGTGTTCAAATCCTATTCGGGTGTATTGAGGGTGGTTTATCCTAAATTGTTTTCCCCACTACCACCACGAAAATGAGGGTACATGCCATCTAAATTAAACCACCCTTATTCCTAACAAATGATCATAATTAGTAGTTTGCATATGTGTATAGCCCAAACGTATAATAGAGTAAACATGCCAAATATGCCCCCCCCCCCACCCTTTTTAAAAAAAGAGTTATTTCTGTTTATAATTTTTTTCAAACAGTAATAATGCCTCAATGCCTTCAATATCATTTATTGTACATGATAAGACTACAAAAACAAAACACAATCACTACAATTATAAGACTTTGTTTGAAAATACACAGTGGCACATTGGGAAGGTATATGTCCTGTTACGGGCCCCTACCAGAAACCATTTTAAATAGTGGAAATACTTGTTTTTTAGCCATTCAGGCATTTCTCGCAAATTAAATTGATTTGTTCTGAGTTTTGCCTACAGTCAGAATGACTCCACATTTTGGATCAAGCCTCGGAAGTCAAACAATCTCCAACATATAAATTACAAGAATCTCAAATNATATAGAATATATATATATATATATATATATATATATATATATATATATATAGCTCTAAGTTGCCAAGACTACAAAACTCATTCGAATGAAAAGTTATCCTCTGCATAGTTATTTAAACAGGAGGAGAACTGTTGACATCAGAATGAACTTCTTAGTATCAATCAGTGACATTGGGGCTATGAAATCTTGCGTCACCATAGAATTTGTGAGAGACAAAAAAGGACATAATGCAAAACTTGTTTATTTTATTTTAAAATATAAAAATTATACGAGCTCTAGGCTCTAGGAGGAAATAAAGAGTTTGAGAGGAAAAAATAAGTTATATGACCATACAATTCCTATATATTATTTATGTTGTCAACATACCCTTTTCTCAACTAATACAAAGCCTACAGCGATAAATAAGGGATCAGTTGATAAGATTTTTTACAGACTTCTGACATATCATACTAAGTTTATGTTAAAACACATTGTTTGTTTAAAATATAAGTTAAAAGAAAAATCTAGCAATATTTTTGTATCAATTACCCAAAATAAACTTTTTTTGCTATTTTGTGTATACACTTTGCTGAGTATTTTATTTCAAAAACCCCACTAAAGACTTTTTTTTTATGATGCAGGGTGTGGAGGAAAAGGTTGAATGTGCGAAAGTTTCGCAAGGGTTTACGTTTAAGAATTTAAAGAGGAATTCATTTGCGTGCAGAGAGAGAGAGAGAGAGAGAATGGGAAACCATTTAGGGGAAAAACACCTTCAGTACACCCGAAATGGATTGAACCACGATCTCCCCGTCATATGCAGTCTAGTCTTTTGCGAGAGTAGCGCCTTAGATCATGTGGCCAACGAAGCGGGTTGCGTTATAGTTCACAAGGAGCTTATTATAGAGGCGGTTGCTGTTAACATAGTACCCTACAACCTTGGCAGTGATCTAAAAGTGGAAAGGGGAAGGGCAGACTACCCCCTTTCCTCCCGGCCCTTACACAAGCTTGACACACACACACAGAGGCCAAGCGATAGCCACCAAACTCACCCCTAATTATGCTATTCATCCCACATTGACACCGTGAATGCCAGCCTGATGACAGAAACAATGACACCGATTCTTGTCCCAATTATTGTTTGATTTTGTCGCCCCCCGCTTTTAAACCCACGCATGCGCTTTTTTTCCCTCCCACCCTTAGACTACCCTTCGAAGGGACAAAGTTGTCTGAGCGTTGCCTGAATGCACAAAGATCAAAATAATTTTAAGTTATACATATATATAATAATTACAAATAATTATATCATTTTATTAATAACTATTATATAGTAGAGAAATAATAATATATACTGTATAGTAAATTACTAATGTTAAGTCATTGTATATATATATACATGTATATATATATAAATATATATATATACAATAAATTACTATTTATGGATAATATCTATCACTATTAATATATTAAAACTAATTTATTATTACTATTAATTTACATATATATATAAATTAATTACTAATACATGTATACACTAATTACTAGGCCTATTAAAGGTAGTAATAAAATATTATTAATATATAAATAGTAATATATATTATATATAATAGTAGTTTACTAGGCCTATAGTTAAAATAAATTATTATATTACTTTATAAATTATTATTATTTATTAATTAATTTTTTTGTTTATATATTTAAACGACATACTTTAATATTAATACCGGAGGAGGCATTAGAGAGTTTAGATTCCAGACCATCCCTAAAACCAAGCACTTTAGAAAAAACTGTTTTGAACAAAAGTTTGTGTTTTTTTGAGAGGTAAAATGATCATCACTAGTAATTTTTCATTTGCTGAACGTCTTCAAGGATATTTATTACAAGGTAAACTTTGGTTTTTTAAATAAAATCCAATACTTTTTTGAACTGAACCATGATTCTATATAAAATAAACTTTTGCCGAAAACTTTTTTTATTTTACTTAAATTTTTTAAGATATTTGTAAAAAAAAATTATGTTTTCTTATAGCTTAGAAACTATTGGTTTTGTAATAAAAAAACTCGGTGGCATAGTTGATTAACGCGCTTGTTTCGTTTTGAGCTAGACTGCTGAGGATAGGGAAATCAAGGTTCAAATCTCGATTAGGTGAACTGGGGGTGTGTATTTTCTTAAATAGTTTTCCAATCTCTCTCCATGAAAATGCGGGTTCACTTCCTCTAAATTCAATCTTCCCAATTCCTAATCCATTAGCGTGATTAATACATAAGCGTATAGTCCGAACGGGTAGTAAGACGCGGTGCTAAATAAAAAAATGTATAAAATATATTGCATATTACAATATTTATAATTTTAACAGTAGGCCTACTACAACCTTACAAATGATAAGTTATTTCTTATCTCAAATGGTTGCGAAGATATGATCAAAACTTGAAATTTCTGATTTTTTAAAGTGCCCTCAACGTTATCTACACGGAAAAAACAAAATTGTAATTTTTTGTAATGTTAAACAATGCCTAAATACAAAAGTTTGCAAAAATCATTATAACAGATTTTGAGAAAATTGATGTTATCTCTTTTTGTCCTAATTTTAGGGCTAGATATCTAATTTAAAAAATATATCGAGGGGGACCTCATTAAAATCCTAGATACCAAGTTTTTAAACCGAACGGTAAAATGGTTTCGGCTGTAGTCCAAGATATATACACAATCAAAAATAAAAACGGAAGGCATCATGAAAACCACTTCGAAAGCTCACAAGAGGGAGAAACCTCAAATCAAAAGCGAACGAAGATATGAATTAAAAACGTACAGAGAGAGGGAGAAAAAAAACTACAGCCTCACAATGTGGTAACATGGTAGACATGTATTGTAAACAACCCACATAATCTTTACAATAAATTCAATAAAATAACACAACTACAGGGAACAAACCCCTTATTCTTTACAATAATGGTTAGGTAAGGTTAGGTTGATAACTGACTAGTTCACGAAACTCATAATAAGTCACTTATTATTATTATTATTAGCACCGCGTCTTACTACCCGTTCGGGTTATACGCACTTACGCTAATGTGTAATGGTAGGGTGATTGTGAGATGAAATGGAGGACCTACAGTTTAACGTGGAATCCGAACCACGGTGGAGGCCTGGCATTCCCCACATTCACAAGATGTCTTGTCAGAGGTGAAGGAAGGGTTTGGTAATCAGATAAATCTGTGCCGGGACCGAGGATTGAACCCCGGCCGCCAGCATAGAAGTCTGACACCTTACCCCTAGATCACCAGGTCACCCAATAAGTCACTTGTTAGTATCTGAGAAGTATATATATTTCTTACAGTGTTACCATATGGGGTTCAAAGACTAGAAAAAGTGGTGCTCTTTTGACGCAACTACCTTGTGCGCTTCTGAAATAATCCAAAGCAGGTACACAAATTTGGCCTGCGCGCTTTCAGTACACAGCAGTAAGTAACACAGCTCGAACCAGGCGTCGCATCGTGGTGCAGTTTCCCTAGTTCCCATTAGAAGACGGTGAAATCGAGACCAGTAAAATTTCAAGGTGTACAAAAATAATATTTACATCTTTGATACTAAATGAAATACAGTAGAACGCTTTCAATTCAAAGTCCTAGGGTTATCTATAAAAAATACATCGAAATATTCAAAATTCGAACTAAGCATTTTTATGAGTATCTAGGCAGCTGGCGGTCTAGGGGTAAGGTGTCAGACTTCTATGCTGGGAGTCCGGAGTTCAATCCTCGGTCCCGGCACAGATTTATCTGATTACCAAACCCTTCCTTCACCTCTGACAAGACATCTTGTGAATGTGGGGAATGCCAGACCTCCACCGTGGTTCGGATTCCACGTTAAACTGTAGGTCCTCCATTTCATCTCACAATCACCCTACTATTACACATTAGCGTAAGTGCGTATAACCCGAATGGTTAGTAAGACGCGGTGCTAATAATAATAATAATAATAATCTAGGCAGCTGTCACAGAATATATCAATAACCTCAAGATGGATTGCGTATAAACACACACACACAATCATGTGAAAATAAACAAGAAATTAAACCTAAAATAAAGAAAATCTTATAAATTAATATATAGGCGCTATGTGATTACATTGTGACATATAACCGATGAAAACAGCGACAAAACATCTTATATGCTAGGAAACACGTTCGCCACTGAAGCTGAGATCCCTGCTTTAGCTTTTACTATGCGTCAATAGATCTATAACTTTATATGACATGCTTGGCATTTAGTGGCGATTTAATAAAAATCCTTAGATAAGGTTTGAAATTAGTGCTAACTGTAAAAACAAACAAAAAAATGATTAAGTCGAACTATCCAAGTATTTCCTTCTAAAATTTGAATTAAATATATATTCTTTTATTATTGATTCAAATAGTAATTTCATGGGGAATCATGGTGGGTACTAATTATTCAATTTTCTGAATTAAACAATTTCGAATTGGCTAAAACCTACTGTATCGACTAACACACACACATATAGACTAGAACTACCAACTAAGGACATGTTGATACAAAAAAACAAATGTTTGTTGTTCATTTTACCAACACAACCATTCAATGTTGGCATAATTAGTTATTTCACAGAGCATCCAGGTGGTAATTCAAGTGCTGTTATTGCAAAGAATATTTTCGGACCCCCTGTAGTTTACCAATTGTAAAAAATAAGTTTATAATTTTATCTTAATATGGAAGAAAGCAATGCTATAGAATTAAGTATATATGAAAGGCGAAGCTTGGGGAATGAATGATCATAGTTACGGCTATTAGTTGTATTTCGATTTTAATCGAACAGGCCCTGTGTTTGATTCCCGTGTCTAGGTGTAATTTTTCAATTTACGTGATATTATTTTAAAATGAAAAAAAAAAAATCAGTGATCTTAACTATTTTGTTGTTGTCTAATGACGAGTTCAGACAAATACGCCTCGATGCTATTTCTGGTTCAAACGTAGTCTTGTATCTATTTTTCCGTTTAATCGTCCGTGAGCTCGGTTATTAATAAGAACAGTTCGCGCGTATAAGAAAAATAAGCAATCTAACAAATTTGAATTCTAAAACATTTTACCGGTGTCTCACAGAGCCATCGTCTTCATTCAATTCATTCATTGATCGTTTCATTCGTTCCTAGTGGATTTCTTCTTTTTTTTACATTCTGGTACCCTTACCCCTCACTCTTAAATTTCAGTGTGACAGAATTCTTATTGAAAGTGATCTGTTTGGAGAAGTGAAGTGAGATAAGAAGTGGTTAGGAATGGTGGGACGAGGGGTGGCCCCTCTACGTTGTCCCGGAAATAAAAAGGAAAGGGTGTGTATGATGAATGTTCTTTCGATGATACAAGCTCCATCTGAAGGAAGGGTAAGTGTGTACACTTTAAGAGGGTTTATTTTCTTTTTGTAGAGTTATATAGGTGAGTACGGTAAATAAATAAAATATATATATGCGATATTTATTATTATTATTATTAATATTGATTTTCACTTTTCTTTAGTTGTTTTATATTATTGTTATTTTTTATTCTTAACTATATATATTTTTGTAACTATTCATCAGTGTATTTAATTATTTTGCTATTATTGTTTCTTTTATTTTCTCATTTAATTATACGTATTTGTATGGTACTTGTGTACTTCTCAGTGCTGGCCTGTCGTAAGTTTTACGACTGTTGGCCAGTACTATAACAAAGGAACCCGCCTCGGTAGCCTTAGTTGGCTAACGCGCTTGTCGTGTTGAGCTCGACCGCTGAGGATGGGAAGATCGAGGTTCGAATCTCGGTCGGGTGAACTGGGGGTGGTTTTTCCTAAATGGTTTCCCCAATTCCTAATCCATTAGAGTAATTAGTACTTAAAGCGTATAACCCGAACGGGTAGTAAGACGCGGTGCTAAATATATATAACAAAGGAAATTGAAATGGAAAAAAACGTGTGTTCTGTCTTACGATAGGTCCATTCCTTTTGTCAGTGAACTTAGAACATGAATGCGCCCTCTCCTCTGCCTCCTCTGTAAGTAATCAAAATATAATATTGTTCAAACATTTTTTAATTCTTCTCTCTTTGTAGGCCTATAAATTTATATACATACATTCGAGTCTATATCAGTGGCGTAGTGCGGAGTGTTGCCAGGGTAGACATAGCTTATTAAAATTGTACCTGTGGTACATTCTCGCTCACTTGGCCCCCATTTGACCAATAAAACATAGACTCTGCACTTCACACCTCCCTTGTTAAATTTATTCCTTTCAATAGCTGACCAATGTCTTATTGAATGATATAAATATATATATAATTAAACCAAGCTTATCTGCCGGAGCAATATTTTATTTAAATTAGCCAAATTTCTTTTGTTGTTATAAAATCTTTAAAAAATATGGATCTTAAATCACGACTTTTTTTTGTCACCTCAATTCCTTAATTTTAATTCCCTAATGGGTTTTAAGATACTATGTTTGGGCAGTTCACATTAAAATAGGTTTTTAAAAATAGAGCGTAGCCTCACTGTAGGTATATATCAGGGCTGTCCAACGTTTTTCATCTCAAGTGCCAAATATGATCATCAGTTTGCACCGCAGGACAAAGATACATTTAAGGTGGGGATGTAGGTGACATTATGGACGCGAAAGTTCATCGCCGCACTCACAAAAAGTACGCCACCGAATCTATCCCCGTGTTCCTCATGACATCCTATCTCTTTCAGGTCCATTCTAATGTTATCCTCGTATCTGCGTCTACTTCTTACCAATGAAAAACTAAACATGGGGGGAAAAATCCAACCAAAAGCAATAATGTTATGTTTGCTATTGATTAAACTTAGGAAAAACATTGTGTCTAAGGTGAGCTACGTTAAAAAAAACCGAAAACAAACAAAAAAAAAGGTAAATTTTGAAGCACCATTATGAAATAGCAACATGTCGCACTTTATCTAAATCCTCCCTGATATCCTGATAATGAAAAGAGGGTTGGTGAGTAAGGGGGGGGGATAACGGTGGTGCTCCACAATGTTTGTCGTCTCCATTGTGGACTTCATTACCAAACACAGTCGCGCGTCATTGTACACCGGGCTAAAATACTTAATTGAGAGTCTTTGTCATCACATTACATGGCCGCTTTGTGCTCAATATTTGTATCATAATTTAACCTAAATGAAGCGCTAGAGTTATACGGCCATATACAATGAGCCTACTCCTTTTGTTCTACAAGGGATGGGTGTGTAGGGGGATCGGGAGGGGAAAAGAGATGGGGGGGGACTATGGATCTCGCTCGACCATACACTTTGCAGGGCACCTTTATCTACGCGCCAACACTGACACCCATTTCTTTAATGAGAGGACAATGGCGCTAATTGTGGCCGAACACCGGGCCCCTTTGGGTTCAAGCGTGGGAGGAGAGAATGTGGAAGGAGTAAAATGAGGCAGAAGTGGAAAGAGACGTATTTTGTAGTTTAGAGCTGCACATCCCACCATGGCAATTCTATCCAACCAAGCTAGGAAACTTTGTAGATGAATAGTTATGCACGGACTTTAATGAGATACGTGTGTGTGTGTGTGTGTGTGTGTGTGTGTGTGGCCTATATATTGGTATGTATATCCAGTCATGTCTCATAGAGGCATCTTGGTACTTTATTCTCTACACACAATAAAAAAGCTCTACATAAGATATGAACCTTTCGTTCAACCATTAACATTTTATTGCAAAATTTAAATAAAGGATATAATCATAAGCTATAAGTAGTGATTACATTATTTCAAGGTATTACATTTCAAGAGATATTAGAGGTCTGGTTTTTTTTAATGCTTTTTGCGTACAATTGTTAAGGTAATGCAATGAGTGTGTGGAGCTGAAATTTAGTATAGCTAGGAATTCATATGAGTTGTACAGAATGATACTACAATACTATTTATATCACTAATATTATAATTATTATTAATTATTGACCGTTGATTAGCACTTTAATAAAGGAAGATGAAATAAATGTATATAGTAATAATATTAAAATTGTTATTAATATTATTGATGTTATTTTAAATAATATCTATATTATTATTAATAATGATTCTATAAATAGATTAATATATTAAAAATATATATTTTAATAATATATATTATTATTAATTATATATAATAAATAATAATATATTATATAATATATAGGTATATATTATTATTAATTATGTATACAATTAATAATATATTATTAATAAAATATATTATATAATATATATAGGTATATAATAAATAATATATCTACTATAAATATATATTATCAATAAAATATATATTATTATTAAAATATATATTTGTAATATATTAATCTATTTATAAAATTTTATATATATATATATATATATATATATAATTGTGTACGCCTCATATTATGAATGTCTTGTCAAGTTTGAGCCTTTATAACTCGTGAAATGTAATAGTATGACATCATTGCATCACAATATATAGTTTTTAATTACACACTTGTTAAAATTGTGCAGTAAGATGTTGATGATCACATTACCTTGAGGTGAAATGAAAGAGAACGCGAGTAAAGGTTTATAAATGTATAGTCTTTGTAACAAGAACACTTTTTGTCCAACATAAATAAATATTGGATAAAGTTTAACTCATATTTAACTACTCCTTTCTCAAGATTTAGGCCCAATCTTACAATGTCACGTTAAAGTCCTCGTAACTTAACCGTTTGTAAAGTCTAACCGTTGGTTAAACTTAGCGTTGCGTTTTACAATACTATTTTTATGTGCGCGTTAAATTACGGATAGGTGCCTTCCATTAGTTCTTAGCGTTAACTTTCTCGGAGCGCTAGATTTGTGTCAAAGCTTTTGATTGGCCTAGCTTGACCATAGAGAATATAACCAAGTCATTACAACGTCTATGGAACTGTTATGAAAAAATCAATCAAAACGAGTTCAATATATCGAGTTTGTTGAGGTTATATGCTATATTTTATCGTATTTATTTTCCTGCTAAAATGTCTGTTGAGAATCATAAACGCGAACGAAGTGTAAATTTTAGCAAAGAAGAGGAAATTTTGCTGATTGAATTAGTAGGTAAACACAAACAAAGGATTGAAAATGAAACAAACTGATGCTGTAACATGGAGACAAAAAAATGAAGCTTGGCAAAAACTCTTCGAAGCCTTGGGTTCCTTAGAAGGTGTAACTCATCATCAAAGTCGTCATAATCATACAATAAATCAGCCATTTCATAATATAAATAAAAGTAACCTCACTTTAATAATAACAACAATCGCCTTGAAAACAATATGGCGGAGTGTTTAACGTTGTTAATGTGGACGTTATGTTTGCTAACCGGAAGGTAGACCTCGCGTTAACTTTACGAGCACATTTACGTGAACATTAGCGCTAACCAAACATTGTAAAATCAAAAGTAGTGGTCGTTATCGCTTAACCTCATGTTAAGCCCTAACGAATAGAATAACATGACATTGTAAAATTGGACCTTAAAGTTTTAGAATGTTTTCTAAAATGTTGTTTAGTTTTTTTTTTTTATTACTCCATGGTGTGAGCTTGCAAGCGAGATATACAAACCGAGCGGCCACCACCGTTAGCGATGATAGTGCCAACATTTGAGAATAAAGGGTGTCATGTGGTCACTTTACTGGACCGGAGCTGCTACTTCTTTATTCAAGTAGCTCCTCATTTGTCCTCACGAGGCTGTATTTGACCACGTCCCAGACCCA
The DNA here is from genome assembly GCA_901482245.1 of Timema douglasi. Classification (NCBI taxonomy): domain Eukaryota; kingdom Metazoa; phylum Arthropoda; class Insecta; order Phasmatodea; family Timematidae; genus Timema; species Timema douglasi. The sequence continues at coordinate 376,461 of CABEEJ010000081.1, read as the reverse complement.
CAATTTTACATTTATAGTTTGTAAACGCTGGGGATAGAACCTGGGACCTATAATAATATCAACAGTTCTTGATCATGAGCATCGTGGATTTGAAACAAGATTTTTTTTTCTCTTTATTTAAAAAGTTTCAGTTCAAATGATAACAAGCTCATGATAAATATTCAAGAACTGTTGAAAATATGCACGAAATTAAATGCACGTATAGACTACAGCAATATTGAATTTATTTTAGTCAGATTTTTTTTTCAAATTCAAATATACTGATCTTAGCTTATGTTCCCTTTTACTCTATTTTACTCCTAGCAGAGCACTGAGACACTTTTTGGAAATCCACAAATCCCAGAAATCTAAGAAGTGTTTTGTTATTTCAAAATATGAATCACACCAAAATGGAGGTGAAAGGAATTTTCATGTCTCTTTTAAGGGTTTAAAAATTGTAAATCTTAATTTTTATAGTTTTATAAAAAAATATTTCGGGAAATTGACTCATTATCTGTGACATTTCATGCCAAAATATTCTAGTTCTGTAATCAAAATAAATGGTTATAAACATAAATCTAGCTTTTCTAAAACAAATGAAGCCATATTTTGACAAGGTCACAACAGAACGTTTTAAGATAATTAAGAATGGTTTTGGTAGTCCTGAAGCTTCAGAGCTGCCATTTCTTTAAGAAATATCTCAGTTTTAGGACTTGTTCCTTCAAATAGTATTCACCTTTAAGTCACTAGTTTTTTTATATTACTACAATTAGAGTATATTTCCCTATTAGTGCAGTATCCTAACTTAATTCTAGAGATCAAACACAACGCCCAGACTTATACCATCTGTTTACCATTTAGTGTCAAGGAATAAAACTTTGCTTCGGTAATATTTTAGGCAATCTTAGCTTGTAAGTCAAGTATTTACATAATCTGTGTATTTAGAGCACAAACGCTATAATACCTATCTTAATAAAATAATTACTGTTTTCAACAGTTAAAATATAATAAAGAAATCACACAAATCATGTTGGTTCATTTATTCTGAGGCTTGGACGATCAACTAGCTGCTAAGACGCCATCGTTTCTCAAAACTAATAAATCATCCAGACGCAACTGCTCCGATAAATGTCGGTCACCCCCTCCTTCCAAATAAAGAGTCATCGGAACACAAAGCTACCGCTAGGAATCACGTTTACACACCATTAGTGTTCAGTTCTGATAATGAGTGTTTGTTCTCGAAAGGCCTCGCACTCCTTTCCCTTTACAATGCGATACCGTCTGAGCCTGTCTCGATTGGAGCGTAGTTGGTTTAACTGATCGTTCTACCTGCACGGAGGAATCAAACCTTGAGGTACTGGACTGCGAGATGAGAGATGTCACTTGATGTGTGATACTCGTTGTGGATGCACATTCTGGTACATCTCCATTGTGACTATTCGGTGAGATTTGGAGAATCCTCGCATCAAGGACCATTTCCGGAAGCTTTGCGCAGTTCGTCTACGACAAGCTAGCGAGTTTCACAAATCCTCTTATCCAGCTGTTTGGGAGCTACGCAATCGACCCAGAGGGGTCCCACAGACAAATGTCGTGTCATGGAGAGTTGCTAGGAAAAGAGGACTGTACCGGTGATATTTTCTTTCCTCCTCGATCTACCATTGAACAATCACGTGAGGATCTTCTCTAAATAGCTCACACGGGAATGCATTCTCGTTGATAGCTGCCCAATGAATTATCTGCTGAACAATAGAAACCATTCTCAAATACAGTTTAGACTAGCTCCGCTTATTTTGCCAACACCCCACCGCACGACACTGGCACAGACGTCCCAAACCCCTTCTCGGGTAAGAAAGATGATGATCGCTAGTGTTTCATGGGAGATTCTCACCCTGTCCTCAGTAGAGCACAAAGCCTCACTGTACAAATCTCTAGTAATCCTTTTAGTTTTTAAGGTGTACTTTTTATCAACGCGTCTTACTACCTGTTCAGGCTATACGCATGTATGATAATTACTCTAATGAAGTATGGATGAGAAAGAAATCATTTCAGAAGTAATCTACCTGCATTTGCGTAGAAGGAGAATGATAAACCATCCAGGAAATATCACCCTCAATAGATCCAGTTGGGATTCAAACCTCGATATGCTCGTCTTCAGCAGGCCAGTATAACACGAGGAGGACGCCTTAGATTATTCGGCCATTGAAGTGAATAATCTGTTGTCTTTTTACTACTCCTTTAATCAGATATAGGCCTCTGTATTTAAATAAATGTGACAGTTCGTCATTTTAAGATTTGGTTATAATCACGCTGTAACCTAAAGTCTCGTTACTTGATTTAATTTAACTTCGTGCTTCTTTCCTGGAAGAATCAAAACATCCATTTGGGCATTGGCATGAGGCCTGAAAACATTTACTTGAATAGAGTTCAGCTTGCTTCTAGAACGGGTTGATTGGAATGGTTAAGCACTAGAATTTGGGACTCAAGTGCAATTCCAGGGGAGGCTGACGAAAATACTATTTAAGTACTAGTTTGCCTTGCTATAAAATTAGTAAATATTTCAATAAGGTTGGGTGTGTTAATGTTTTAAATGTAAATCAAGTGCTGACAATATAGAATGTTCGACTAATCTGTACCCTTTGGATAAATTGGACCCACCATTTAGATCTTGTGAAAGAAACTGCAATCTTTTGGTGAGCACCTCAACTGCTAAACTAAGTTGTTTTGTTGAAAAAAAAAGCCGATAGGACCTTTAATTTCTTCCATAATGCTGAAGAAATCCGTTTTAATTCATCTGGTGTATATTAAATGTTTTACAGGTAATTATGCGCATTCGTACAGTTGTAATTATTGTAGGCCCATTATTGGCAGCATAAGGCCCTACAGAGTCAAAGGTGGGCTGTGCTATCTGATAGCTCGTGATCTTAATTGATCACACAATTTCAGCTGACTATTTTCTCACGTACATCACAGACCCTGCCTTAAAATATGAGTGAAAGATGACCCTGAACATGGGATGACTCTTGGATAGCTCAGTGGCAAGATTACTGGCCTACTAAGACAAGGGCTCAATTCCCGAGTCCAGATGTACTTTTTCAATTTAAAGAATAAAATAATGTTTTGTTTGAACTAAATTAATTATTAGTTAACTTGATGTATTTGTTAATAATAAAAAATTACTTCTTTTCACAGCACTGTAATGAAGTAGTTAGCGCCAGCTTCAGTCTCCGCATGTTCTAAAGGACTACTCCCGCAATAGACTAGACTGCCAATGACGGAGATATCGTGGTTCTATCTTGGTCGGGTGTACTGAGGGTGGTTTTTCTCAAATGGTTTCCTACCCTATCTTTCTCTTTCGCTCTCTCTTCGCGCAAATATGGATACACTTCATCTAAATTAAACCTTCCTCATCCCTAACCCATTAACGTAATTAGTATATAAGCGCAGAGCCCAAATAGGTATTAAGAAACGATGTAAGTAAAAAAGTTGTTATCTTTGTGTATTTGCTGAAATAAAACACCACAGCCAAAATGGCGTGTGTCAACTAAAGAGGCACAGCCAAGGGTGGGAAAATTATCTTAGGCTACACTTTATCTTCAAGGTTGCTTCCATTAAGTATTTTCATTATTTAAAATGAAGTATGTCCTTAAATGTTTATTCTAAAACCCTTAAACTTACTAATTAATAGTGGCCTATTTCTTATAATTATTTGTAATAGTACTTGAAGTTATATTCTGCACAATAGTGCAATTGTAAGTTTTATATTTGTGTATGTTGCAAAATAAACATAAATTTAACAAAATTAATCTTATATTTAATAATATTAATGTTTGAATATATGTACAAATATAGACCAAAATTTAAAAGGTGGGTCAAGATCACCCGAACTTCCCATAGGTATAGTTGGTATGTTTTAAAAATGAACCTAAAAAATCTGTCACCACACGTGATATTAATGAATTACGAAGATATTTTAGAGGAAATGAGCCCACATCTGGTTGTAGAAAAGATAAGAACCGTTCCACATTTCCAATATACTTGGCCTGAGATTCAAACCCTGACCTTCCTGTCAGCGGCAACTAAATAAAATCCAAGTGTTATTATGATTATGATGATTATTATTATGATTATGATGATTATTATTATTAGTATTATAATAATAATTATTATTATTATGACTATGATGGTGATGATTATTATTATTAGCACCACGTCTTACTACCCGTTCGGTTTATACGCACTTACGCTAATGTGTAATGGTAGGGTGATTGTGAGATGNTATATATATATACACATACATATATAATATATATATATACACATACATATATAATATATATATATACACATACATATATAATATATATATATACACATACATATATAATATATATATATACACATACATATATAATATATATATATACACATACATATATAATATATATATATACACATACATATATAATATATATATATACACATACATATATAATATATATATATACACATACATATATAATATATATATATACACATACATATATAATATATATATATACACATACATATATAATATATATATATACACATACATATATAATATATATATATACACATACATATATAATATATATATATACACATACATATATAATATATATATATACACATACATATATAATATATATATATACACATACATATATAATATATATATATACACATACATATATAATATATATATATACACATACATATATAATATATATATATACACATACATATATAATATATATATATACACATACATATATAATATATATATATACACATACATATATAATATATATATATACACATACATATATAATATATATATATACACATACATATATAATATATATATATACACATACATATATAATATATATATATACACATACATATATAATATATATATATACACATACATATATAATATATATATATACACATACATATATAATATATATATATACACATACATATATAATATATATATATACACATACATATATAATATATATATATACACATACATATATAATATATATATATACACATACATATATAATATATATATATACACATACATATATAATATATATATATACACATACATATATAATATATATATATACACATACATATATAATATATATATATACACATACATATATAATATATATATATACACATACATATATAATATATATATATACACATACATATATAATATATATATATACACATACATATATAATATATATATATACACATACATATATAATATATATATATACACATACATATATAATATATATATATACACATACATATATAATATATATATATACACATACATATATAATATATATATATACACATACATATATAATATATATATATACACATACATATATAATATATATATATACACATACATATATAATATATATATATACACATACATATATAATATATATATATACACATACATATATAATATATATATATACACATACATATATAATATATATATATACACATACATATATAATATATATATATACACATACATATATAATATATATATATACACATACATATATAATATATATATATACACATACATATATAATATATATATATACACATACATATATAATATATATATATACACATACATATATAATATATATATATACACATACATATATAATATATATATATACACATACATATATAATATATATATATACACATACATATATAATATATATATATACACATACATATATAATATATATATATACACATACATATAATATATATACATATAATATATATACATATAATATATATACATACATATATAATATATATACATACATATATAATATATATACATACATATATAATATATATATGTATGTATGTCATATATAGGTGTTCGGAAACTCATTGCCCTAACTGCACATATAGATCGTTTGAACCAAAGGTAATACAAAATCCCTATACATTTACATACGGAAATATTATATGCTAATACCATTAAATTGTGTCCAAAGTTTCGGCGCACGGTGCGAGCGCTGAGATAGAATTTATAAAATAAAAGGAGATTTTTCCCTGCCTAAATTTCTGCTAATATATATATATATATATGCCTGTATGTCTGCTAATATATATATACATATATATCCCTGTATTTCTGCTAATATATATATATATATATACTGGCAGGGAAACATCACCTTATTTTATTTATTTCCACCCAGCTTTTAATAAATTGCAATAAAAAAAATTAATCATAAATTTAAAATTCCAGATTCTAGGTGCACATGTTTGTCCACAGGGGCTACCGATTTTAAAATTACAGACCTCTGCGTGCGGTATATTTCATGCAGTGCTCATGAGAGGCAGATACACATTATCTTCATTTTACTGTATTAATAGACATTGGTAGTGAACGGAGACGCCGCGACTGTAGGCTACAGTTCATCGTGTCAGTATTGCAGTTTGCATATATATAGTGGGCGAACAATTTTCTATACGTCAGTTGTTCATGTGGTTCTTGAATTATACACATACCAGTGTCGCTTTCGATTGAAGTAATTAAATATATTTATAGGAAGGGCCTTTTAGAAAATTAAAATACATTTTTATTGAGACCCACATGTATAATGTTTTATTTAATTTTCTGCTTTATTTTATAAGTATTGATAATATCCATCAAAAGTGACAGCTACAGGCCACACAATCTGTCATGTGACTACATGAAAGTAGATGTGATAGTTTTTCTAACTGTCTTATAAGGCTTTGTTTATGAAAATTGGATTATAGCTGAGTGTTTTTCATTTCAACCCTGTAGGCTACTGTTCAAATCCAGTTAAGGTTTATTTGAAGCTACCACTTCTGTTCGTCATTTGTTGTTTTCTATCTGCTATTCCATGTTTTTAAATTTATTTAAACATATTCTTCATTTAATGTTCCTAGATTAATTTGTGGATGATACTGGCAGTCCAAAAAGGGTTAAGACTTGAATTTTAGAGAAAATACTTATCGGTTTAGTAAAATAAAAAATTATGTCTAGATATGAAAAGTGAAAAGAGAAAAAAATATTTTAAATGTCAAGTTTAATTTGGGAACAAATCAAAACCTTGTACAAAATAAATGTGTAAATATAATAAAGCCTATTTCTCGTTACATAAAATATTGAGGAACCTATGCCTAAAATAATTCTACACGCTGTTTTTATAAACCTTGTCCAATAAGAAGATATTTCAAAATATATTTACTTAAGACATAACTATACGAGTCAGGAGAAAAATCATCTAAGTCAACTTGATTGATTTTTTAAACCAAAAGGTTTGTAGTAAATCCCAGATAGTTTAGAGTTTCTATATACAATCTACATACAGTCCAGACTTTTTTTAGAAAGAACTCAACCTTTTTTTAGACCATAAATTAATCGATTAACGTAAATTAAATTTATATTGCTGATTAACTATTAAAAATGTTTAATATTTAATTTGATTAATCGTGAAGTTAATGTTTTTTAATAAATAGAATTAATATTGTTTTAATTGAACAATATAAATTTATGTTTAAAGAAAGTTTTGTTTTGTGAAATTGTCACTTCCACTGTGAAGATTTTTTAAATTTGAAAATTGTGGACACCTTTTATCTAGACCTATATAAGCTTTCATTAAGGGAATGAGGGATGGTACTGCGGCAATCATTGTTAAAAGTTATTGATTCCCCTTTTAACTATGATCTGTACTACCTTGATGATAAAGGCCACTTGGCCATTCGTTGATTAATCTAGACTAGTCTAGTAAAAAATTTGTTAGAAAAAAACGTTAACATTAATTTTTTTTACTGTTAAACATTGATAACGTTTTACTATTAATCTATAATAAGTATTATTTTATAGGTATTAATAAAAGCTATCAAAATATCCAGCTGAAGATCACATGATTGACGTATGAATACGTGAAATTAGATCTAGTAGTTTTTCTAGCTATCATATAATGTCCTTCCTATGACAATTGTATTGTACTCAGATTCCAGCTGCAGTAAAAAGAAGGACCTAAAACCACTGAAGTAATCGAACATTTAAGTAGATTGAAAACGTGGCTTTGATTCGGTAGTTATATCAAGGGACTGTTTATTATATCAATAAATTTGTCAAGTTTATAAATACTAACATTGCTAAATACACCATATAAAAGAAAAACAACCCTTCGGAGGAAAATCTCGTTGATGTGCAATTCGTACATTCCTTTCTAAAGGTTCATACTTATTTTCTGAGCTGGAAAACGTAAAGAAAGGGTAATGTATCTACAATAGTAGCTTTTATACTATAACTTACTCAAAAACTAAAATTCATAATATATTTTTTTTAAATAGATAAAAAGATAAACTCATCCAAGTCAGTATAGAGTGAACCTTATTATCATAGAATACCTAGATCATTTGTTGAAAAAAGCCAAATTTAATCACTCTTATTCAGTGGTGGCTCGTAGCTAAAATTAGTGGGGCTGGTGCTTCAGAAAATGTTTAGCCTTTGTTTTAAAACTGTGTAAAAGGAAAAAAAAAATCTATAAAAAGAAAATTTATTCAGGAACTTGATAAAATCTTTAAAAAAAAAACATTTTTTACTTACTTTAATTTAAATTGTTACAGTTCAAGCTTGACCTATTCATTTAAAAATGAAATCCATTCTTCTTGTTTTAATTTGCGCAAAAAATTCAATAATTTTCTCCTTGATCTCTGGATGACAATTGAGGAAATTTTTCTCCATTGAAAGTACTGCAAGCGCGTTTATTCTTTCCGAATTTATAGTGCTTCTTAAAAAAGTTTTTATTATTTTAAATGTTGAAAAGCAGCACTCTACCTCTGATATAGTTATGGAAATTGTCAAGAGGATTTTTATCACTTTCGTAATTTCACTAAAAACATCATCTAGATTATTTTCCAAGATAAATTTCAGCAGCTCAATTAATTTGCAATATTCATGAATATCAGTCCTACAATAGAATACTTTTAGTTCAGTTTCAAGCTTTTCTTTGTCAATCATGGGATAAGCTTCAGTGGTTAGTACTATCTCTTTTGTGGGATATTTACTTTTAAATCTAGTGAAGCAATTCTTGTTGAACAATTTAGCAACTACTAAGTGTTTAATGGAAGAATATCTGTCCATTATATCAACACATATATAGTCACACACTTCCTTAGTTACAGTCACAGAACTTATTTCTTGGGAATGCAAGGCCATAGTTTAAGTTTTTTGTTAAATAGAAAAACCGAAACAAAATTAATCAAAAAGAATAGCTGGAAGCAGAATAATAAACTAATTCTACTCTTCTACACTTTATCATATTCAAGAATATGGTACACGGTTTTTAAGCACAACACACGCCGAGTAAAAAAAAAAACTTCCTTCCACCATTGCGCCAGAGCCGGCACTGCGAGATCAACAGTGCTCTCTATACCTGGCAGTCCCGACTTACTCCCCACCCCCTCCTATGTGCGCATACGCACAACAGTCAAAAACCACGTCACTGGCACTGTGAAGAGCACAGTTCCATACAAAGATTTTTGTATCTTTTTCATAAACTGGGCGATGGCTACTGAAGTACTGACACTAAGCTTAAGGAATATATTTTGTACTACAAAAATAAAAAAATTAATTAAAGAAAATAGAACTCATTACATTAAATGTTATCGATAATATCAAGTGGAAATAGAGGGTGCTGCAGTTCCACAGTGCCTATACACGAGTCGCCACTGCTATTATTTATTTAGGGTGTGCACTTTTTGAACCAACTGGTTATATCAGCACATGAGGATCTCTATGAACTAGATCTAAAGAGTCCACCAATTTTGCCCGGAAAGATATTTTCACATACTTTTTAAGAGTTGTTTTACATGCCACAACCGACATAGTAGCAACGGCTTTACTTCGTAGTCCAAGTTGTACTTCGGATGTTCAAAGGTCAAGAAAGATTCGTCGACACCGGCTGGTTTTGAACCAACGAACATCGGATCCTGAAGCGAGCACTTTACCCCAAGACCACCGAGGTTGACTCAATCATTGTTAATTAGTGATATTTTCTTTCGTACACACGGGTATTGTTTTCTGTCGTATACTTAGGTTTTGATAAGCCATTAATAGACTGTTATCATTTGTAATCTTCTAAAAACGTAAGTTCCTACTTAGTGATGTTCCTTCTTAGTGATGTTCCTACTTATCGAAGGCCTCACCGACTAAACGTAAAGACCTTCTGGTCTAGTTTACCAATGACTAGGAATCAAAGGCTCGAACCCTGACTGGGTTTACTGAATGTGTTTTTTCCCTTCCTAAGCAGTTCCCTCTTTCCCACAGAAATTCTGTTACAGTTCTTCTCAAATTGACCATACTTATCCCTAACCCTTAGTAGATTTAATTTCGGATAACCCACTCCATTGGCCGAATGGTCCAAGGCATTACGCTTGTTTTAGATTGACCTGGCGGGAATATCGGGGTTCAAATCTCAGTTGGGTTTACTGAGGATTTTTTCCCGTAATTGTTTATCATTCTCTTTCCACGCAAATGCTGGTAGATTACCTCTAAAATGCTTCCTTCTTCATCCCTGCTTCCATTAGAGTAAATTATGATATAGGCATATAGTATGAACAGGTAGTAAGACGCGATGATGAAAGAAATTGGATAACCTGGATGGGTAGTAAGCTGCAAAAATAACCAATATTATATTAATCTGATCAGCGGAATAGGCAAAAGTGAACCGACTCCAATTCAAGTCCGACTTGATTACTGCGTCTGTTACAGCCAACATAGGACAACCATTCACTTGCATCCACCTAAAAGCGCTCTCGTTTGCCGATTGCCCGCTCCTATGTTAGTTAAGTCCCGCGATGCCCACCTGTTGCGCTAGTATCGTCTCTCTTTGTCTCTGTTCCTCTTCAACACGCCATCCCAGGCTCCCGCCGCAGTCAACCAATACAAGGCGCGCTTGCAAATCGATCTGGCCAGAGTAGGCGGGGCCAAACAATGTGATTGGTCTTATTCTTTTGTTACCCTCGCGGGAATATTATGTTGTTTTTTTCCTTCTTCTTATAGATACACGTACTTGACTCCTTCATGCAGTGTTTTCTTGTTTATCGCTTCTTCTTTTTCTTTCTTTTTTTTATTATTGTATTATTTTATTTCATGTCACTTGAGCGCGTGGCCGCAGCAGAAAGCTACTGAATGAAGCCACTACGTGTTTGTCGACTGTCATAGATGCACGCTCTCTCCAACAATACGTCGTTTTGTTGCAAGGGACGTTCCTACGGACGTTTGACATCCGACTACGTCACAAATTTACGTTCAAATGCTTACATTGGTTACTAAATAACTTTATTATATTGTACCATCTATCTTTTCGTAGTGGTATTCATATGTGTCGGGATTGATTCGTTTGTTCACGAAGTGAACTTAAAAAAAAAAAAAGACGTCACAAATAGAGTTGTGTGATCAAATATATAAGTGTTTTTAATTTATTTTGACGTTGAAACGATTCTCTGTGCCAAAGAAACAAATATTATAAAATAATAGCCGGCGGTTAAGTGGTCACAAGATTTTCTTTTCGGACACGTTTGGACAATGTATGCGCGCCACGGTCAGCGAACTTGAGGCCCTTCGGGTAATAATTCCAAGAGTCACTATGAACGGTGCCAAGACGCTCCATGGCCATCAGGAGCACATCAAACGGCCCATGAACGCCTTCATGGTGTGGTCCAGAGGACAAAGACGTAAGATGGCCCAGGAGAATCCCAAGATGCACAACTCGGAGATATCAAAGAGGTTGGGAGCGGAGTGGAAGCTGCTGACGGAGATGGAGAAGAGGCCTTTCATCGACGAGGCGAAGAGACTCAGGTGAGTTGATGTCTATAGTGTTAGGCTTACCTCCATAGATGGAAACGGAAAATTGTTATTTGTTAGTCCTGCTCTAAGGAGACTAATCATGGTAACTATGTCAAATATCTTTAAATACAACAATCCTAGACCTACTAATGTGGACACGCGTAGCCTGCTACATGCCAGGCTCATCAATTCTGGTATGTTATTTTGCTGGATTGAATTCCGGTCAAACTAGCCAAGTGTTTTTTTTTATTAAATGATCCACCACTCTCACTATGCCAATATGGGTGCATTTCCTCTCAATTCTATCGTTTTCATTACTACTTCATTAGCGTAGTGAATACTAAAATCCTGGACAGGTAGTGAAAAAATGAGTTAAATAAAAAGTATCCCCAATTGGGACAAAATTGTTGAAATATTTTATTTAGACTACAACAAATTCTCTTCTAAAGCCTTTGGTTCAAACCTTGTAAAGTAGAAATTTAGTTTTCCAGAAAGTGTTGAAGCAGCCAGTGTAGGAGTAGTAAAAAATTAACTGTAAATGTAGTCTCAAGCACTAAGCACTTCTCTTGTTCTAAGCACCAATCTTTAGGGCTACATAGGTGTGGAATTTAAAAGCGTTTGCAATGATCTTTTTTCTATATCACCAATTTCATTAAAGAAAAATAAGTTGTATTAAACAACTCACGTTAGTTTTTATATTCGTATCCGTAGAATTTTTGGTTTTAACTTTCATTCAACTGTTTTATAAAATGTTTGTATTAAAAGATTAACAGCTTTCTATGTTGTGTTTTTTTTAAATGATCTTAAAAATTCCTTTAAGAGTCGAAGGAATTACCAGAGCTAACCTACAATTTATTCACACGAATTTAAAATCCACACAAGATAATAGATACTACTTAATATATGTATGCCGAAATAGATGTATGTTACAACCATTTTAACATATACCTATTATGTTACACCCTTCGGTGGTCGCATGGTCTAAGGCACTAATCTTGGAATAGACTAAACTGCCGATGACGGGGATCTTTAGATTCGAATCTAGGTCAGATTTACTGAGGTTTTTTCCCCAAATTGGTTTTAAATTATCTCTACAGGCAAATGCGGGTACACTTCCTATAAACATATCCTTTCTCATTCCTTAAACTATTAGCGTAACGAGTGCAGAGTAGTATAACCCAAATGAGGGGTAAGACGTGGTAGTAAACAAAAATATATTTTTATATGGTGTAAATTTTGACAGAAATAATATAAATACAATGGACTTTTGTCAAACTTTGATTATTCCACATTTATTTTAAAACTAACAGGAGGAATGATCAAATATTTAAACATTGTTTTCGTCATTGATATAATTATTGCACCAATCAGGATCATATTATGTCAGGTACAATAATATGCTAGTTGCACTACATCTGATAATAAAGATATAGTAAAGTATCATGCGCATGAACTTTTTTACTTTCTCTCGACACCTCTGAGAGACAGTATTGTGACTGGCAAAAGAATCGAACTTAATATTTTGATGAATGTCAACGTTTCATGACCCCCTGAAACCTCCAATGCCATCTGTCTGTCCGTCTGTCTATACCTAAGTATAGAGCCAAAATTATTTTACTGATTAGGCTCAAACCTGATATCTGGGGCATTGATAAGGTCAACGCGAGAGTTTTTTTTTTTAAATTAGACATCTAACTCTAAATTTAAGGGTAGTTTACTGAAGGGCAAAAAAAAAAAATCTCAAGATTAGCTCTAACAATTTTGAATAAATTTGGTATCTAGACACTATCTATCATAATAAACAAGATGGGGATTCTAAGTTTTTCATGAAAATGACTTCGAGGGTACTTTACACGGGGAAAATTTTGAAATTTCAATCGTCTCTCCGTAACTATTTGAGACACGAAATAACTTATAATTGTAACATCGTAGCGCTCTTAAAGATAAAAATCTTGTATTTGAAATATATTTTTATAAAACCAATAATTCTTTAGCTATAAGCTAATTATATTTATACATACTTATTAATTCAGGTCCTTGAAAATTAATTTGATTCTTACGCTCTTTGGTGAAAAAAGATATTTCTAATAATGCTCATATTTATTTGGTAATAAATGATAAAATTAAATCTTCGTTCTTATTCTTTGATTCTTCTCTCTTTATTTGATCTTTAGTCTTACATGACGACTTGTTTCGGTGTTATAAGGGTATATTACACTATCTTCAGGTCTTCTTTATGATGACGATGATTTGTTTAAAATATATATTGCCGGAAGATTTGTGAAATTTGGAATTATGATTATGTATGAAACATATAACACCGAAACATATCATCATTGAAGGCTAAATATCAAAAGGAGAAGGTAATAAAATAATAAAGAAGATTTAATTTTATCAAAGATTTCTCTTTCCTTAATTTTTCTGTAGCAATGCTCCTATTCCTTATGCCACAAAGTAACAGTGTAGTTATATTTCATTTATGATCTTTGGTGTAGAGTTTATACAACAATGTATTTTGTTTCACAAATCTTACGAGCTTTTAGTAAATGTATACTTTAAGATAGAAGCGGGGGAATGTTTGTTCGGTGCACCGTACCATTTATTTACCTCAAAATTGAAATGGATCTTGACGTTTTGTGTGTTCTAGATTTTTTTATTATTATTTAGCACCGCGTCCTACAACCCGTTCGGGTTATACGCCTTAAGTACTAATTACTCTAATGGCTTAGGAATTAGGAAGGTTGAATTAGAGGAAGTGAACCCGCATTTGCGTGGAGGGAGAGTGGAAAACCATTTAGGAAAAACCACCCCCAGTTCACCCGACCGAGATTCGAATCTCGATCTCCCCGTCCTCAGCAGTCGGGCTCAACACGACTAGCGCGTTAGCCAACTACGCCACCGAGGCGGTTTATGTGTTCTAGAACCCAAAATATTAGGTGTTACATTTATGTCTGTGTCCTTGTCTGTTTGTGTCCGAGGCTACAACCAAAACTGTTTTGATGAATTCAATTTTAACTTTGTTTCTATATATGATGTTTTCCTACCTCAAGACGAAATTTTTATTTGGATTCGAGCCCTAAAATTAAGGGCATATGTGACAATTTTGAAAACTCGCACTTTTCAAAAATACCTTTAACGATTTTGTTCAAAATTAATATCTAGGGTTTTTACATGTTACATAGCACTGTGTATTTGTTTTATCTCAGAAAAATTGATTTAAGGGTAGTTTACTAGATACTTTTTATAATTTGATATATTTCAAAGATGGCTTGGATGAATTTGTTTGGATGGGTATTTGAGGAGTGGTTTACATGACATATAATAATGTATTCTATTTTCTATAAACATATATTACTTAGGGGCAGCTTATTGATTACTTATTTTTAAAAAATAGATTTTTAAAAATTGCTATAAGACTATAGCTGTTTTGTTCAAAATTCATATATAAAGATTGTTTATGTGATCATCAAAATGTCATGTTTTTCCCCTAAGAAAAATTATTGAAGAGTATTTTAATATTAACAGATTGGTTTAAATGTTAATAATTAATGAGTAAGTACGATCCTGTCGTACTGTATTAATTTTTGGATTAGTACAATTGCAGTTAATATGGTGCCCCTCATTTTATATAACTACAAGTTAAAAGGAAGGTTTATTATATCGTACGCCTCCAACAAAAATCCAGCCCCTATCTAAAATATCAATCTTGTCGGGTACGTGAACAAAATAAAAGTCACCTTCAGATTGTCTGGCTTTTCTCGTAATGGGAAGATCGGGGTTTGAATCCCGGTCGAATGTACTTAAGGGACAATCTTGAGCTTTGATAGCTATGATATTTCAATCAGATGATACGTTTAGATTAAATATTGGAACAATCTTTAACAGTACACGAGTTTAATGTATAATGTAACTGAAACAAAAATATTCTCTATGACCCAACACAAATATTAACTCAAGTACCGTTTCTGAAATGCCTGTATCTCATCCAATTGCTTGTCTACCTAATTTGACCTCCCTGTGGGGGGAATCCCCCGTGTGGATTTTAGTGTGTGAACACACCACTGGACAATAAAGAATGAGTTACGCTATTGTAGGTTTTGGCCTTCAGGCTGTAAAGGGAGTGGTGATGAAGAGATCAGATTCTTGGGATTGAGACAGCGGCGCATGCGCAGTGCAAAGCATGACTCTTACCCGATTGTACTACAACCTACAATACAATTTTAATATGAAGTGCCTAAGCTTAAACCTAGAAAAGTTACTAGATTTACTTTCACGTATTCATACGTCAAGTTATGTAATCTGCAGATGTCATTTTTTAAAGCAATTATAAATACATATAAATAAACACTAATGAAATAGTAAAAAGTTTTCAATATTGACACCCGCCTCGGTGACGTAATTGGATAACACGCTAGTCGTGTTGAGCTCGACTGCTGAGGACGGGGAGATCGAGGTTCGAATCTCGGTCGGGTGAACTGGAGAGGGGGGTGTTCCTAAATGGTTTTCCACTCTCCCTCCACGCAAATGCGGGTTCACTTCCTCTAATTCAACCTTCCCAATTCCTAATCTGGGGGGAATCCCCCGTGTGGATTTTAGTGTGTGAACACACCACTGGACAATAAAGAATGAGTTACGCTATTGTAGGTTTTGGCCTTCAGGCTGTAAAGGGAGTGGTGATGAAGAGATCAGATTCTTGGGATTGAGACAGCGGCGCATGCGCAGTGCAAAGCATGACTCTTACCCGATTGTACTACAACCTACAATACAATTTTAATATGAAGTGCCTAAGCTTAAACCTAGAAAAGTTACTAGATTTACTTTCACGTATTCATACGTCAAGTTATGTAATCTGCAGATGTCATTTTTTAAAGCAATTATAAATACATATAAATAAACACTAATGAAATAGTAAAAAGTTTTCAATATTGACACCCGCCTCGGTGACGTAATTGGATAACACGCTAGTCGTGTTGAGCTCGACTGCTGAGGACGGGGAGATCGAGGTTCGAATCTCGGTCGGGTGAACTGGAGAGGGGGGTGTTCCTAAATGGTTTTCCACTCTCCCTCCACGCAAATGCGGGTTCACTTCCTCTAATTCAACCTTCCCAATTCCTAATCCATTAGGGTAATTAGTACTTAAAGCGTATAACCCGAATGGGTTGTAAGACGCGGTGCTAAATAATAATAATAATAATATTTCAATGTTGACCACAGAAAAGTTTTATATTATTAAAAGGTAGGTTATTTCTAGTAAAATTGGAGTGTTGGTAGTTAATTTTTAATTCACGGGTTTAGGCCTATATGCTTTCTATTTTTTTAAAGGGTACGTTAAAACATGTGAATAAATATGGCTCTCAGTGGATAAGTATGTTACTGACAATAGTCGGCACTTTGACTATACGTCAAGATCTTCCTCTAGTCTAGTTTTCCAGCGAAGGGAAGTTCAGGATTCGAATTCCAGTCCAGTTTTACTAAAATATGTTTTCCCTTTATTATTTCCCGCTCTTAACTCTATGGCGCCAGCCCGCAATCAAGTCATACCAACCTAATATCCACAACCTGTTTATGAACATAGTGCCAACTTTTGCGGATAGAGGGTGAAATGGGTTCAGTACAACATACCCTCCAGTCGACTATCTCAGTTTTCTAAACCAGAGCCGCTACTTTTTCATTCAAGTAGCTCCTCATTGGTCCGCACAAGCCCGAGTTTGACCCCGTTCCAGACCTATTGCATCGCATCAAAATCTGGAAGTGCTGGTGATCGAACCCAGGACCTCTGACCACTAGATTACAGAGGATGTCATTTCCCTTTCTCATTCAAATCAACTGCATGCAAAATGCCTCAAAGTTCTACCTTCCTTATGCCTAACCCATTAGTGTCATTAATTGTGTATATATCGGATGGGTAGTAAGACGTGGTGCACAGAAACAAAAAAAAATATGTAAAAGTACAAGTAGGCCTATATTTTCATTTTATTTATCTGCCTAGTAACACGTCGTGAGCCCTCATCACTGGGATGGTTAATTCCATGAGGTTAAGCTTTAAATAAAATAATGAGATTTGTGTTCTATTGCGTATTTTGTTGATTTTAGGCTACACACACCTATTTAAGAATCATCAATCTAAGTTTTGTCGACATATTTAGGAATTTCCGCATAGAAAGGTCTTTAAAGTAGGATTAAACCTACTTATTATGTTGATGAGGTAGTCCTCATAGCCTTTATTACAGATAATGTTTTATCCTAAGAAAAAATAGTTTAAGGAATAAACGTAATTGCATGAACCATGGCTTGTCTAAGCGGTACTAATAAAAGTTTTTGCCCTAGTTTTACGCGTTTTAAATTTTAAGTTTGTAAGTTTAAGTTTGTAGCCCACACACAAACCGAGAATCGACTTTCTTTGAATCGAAATCGATTTCAGTTTTTAGGTGAAAATCCGAACTAGCCGAGCTTTTTAAAAACCAAAACTGGCTTAGAGTCTCGGTTCTTCCCTAAATGAATTGATTAATGTTTTAAATAAATAATATACATACAATGAGGTGGGTGACCTGGCGGTCTAGGGGTAAGGTGTCAGACTTATATGCTGGCGGCCGGGGTTCGATCCTCGGTCCCGGCAAAGATTTATCTGATTACCAAACCCTTCCTTCACCTCTGACAAGACATCTTGTGAATGTGAGGAATGCCAGGCCTCCACCGTGGTTCGGATTCCACGTTAAGCTGTAGGTCCTTCATTTCATCTCACAATCACCCTACCATTACACATTAGCATAAGTGCGTATAACCCGAACGGGTAGTAAGACGCGGTGTTAATAATAATAATAATACATACAATGAAATTAATATAATTAAACAAAAGTTTATAATTTTCAAAATACGAATTAGTTGCGTCAAATATGACTTCCATATCACCGGTTGATGAATTTGGTAACCACTTATTTTTTTTTTAAACACGAAAACAACGAATTACATATGGTTTGAAATTAATTTGTGTGACTAAGGAGAGTTTGGAACCAGGAAACGCTAATTTGTTAGGGAAGAGGAAGGTTGAATTTATTGGACGTGTATCCACGTTTGCGTAGGAGGGAGAGTAAAAAACCATTTATATAGTCCATAAACCAATTATCAGTACAGACGGCAAGGATTTCACCCCAATCTTCCCGTTATTAGTAATCCAGTCTATTGCGAGAGTGATGCCTCAGACCATTCGATCACCAAAGCGAGTAAATAAGCAGAACCCTTAAATTTAAACTAATAAAAAACTATAACAACTTTAATATAATATTTTACTATAAATTATATTAAATGCACTAGAATTGACTGGGTAGAAAGAGCTCCAATTTACTACCAAAGAGTCCCTCGTTTGATTCCAAGCCACAATATTTTAGGATACTATAAAAAGTATTACAAATGTTTTAGTAAGGCCACAGTAAGAAGAAATACTCGTCTAAAATAGTACCAAAGATTTCAGACTATAGGCTAATAATATTCAAAATTATATTACTAGTGGTTTGGTCTTCTAAAACAATGGTTTACAAACCCTTTAGAACAGCAACCCAATTTGTTTGATGACTTAGGCCTACTTAAATGAGCTTCCTGGTTTTAATGGACATGAGGGAGTGTGGGGTGTACTTTTTGATCTCATTTATTTACTACAGTTTTATATAAAATTTATGAATCAATATAATTTCACAAAAAGCTTATATACATATTTCTTATAATGAGGTGTGGGAGAAGGTTGTGCTTGTTTCCGGTTTCTGCTGATAACGTCACAAACACAAACATAAAACCCAATTCATATATGTTATGTGCCTTATTTATTTTTCATTTCATTTTGGTTTTTACCATTTTCCATTTTTCAGTAATTTTCTATTTTCAAATAATTACAAAAATTCCACATTCAAAAACTTTTCGCCGTCCACACTTTGGGAACCACTGTTAAGTAACACGGAAAATTATGTCAAATATTTTCTGTAACTTTTTACAAACATTTTATCTGTTATAAGGAATGCGTACAACCTTAACAGGTAGTAAGACTGTGATTAAAAAAAAGGCTTTGTTGGTCGAATGGTCTAAGTAAGGCATCATTCTCGCAATAAACAAGACTGCCAATGACGGGGATATTGGGGCTCGAATCCTGATCGGGTGTATTGAGAATGGCTTTTACTAAGTGAGTTAACAGTCTTCTTCAACGAAAATGCAGGTACACTTCCTCTAAATACAACCTTACTCATTCTTAAACATTTAAGTGTTTGGTATTATTAATTTTGTTTAGATATTTAACGTGCACTTTCTGAACCGATTGATTATAACAGCACACGAAATTTTCTGTGAGCGAGAGCGAAAGGGGCTACCAATTTTTCCAGGAAAGGTATTTTCACATAGAGTAGCCCCATGGCTTCTTTGGTGCTGACTGACAGCTTTGAAAAGTTACCAGACCAACTTATGTATCCCTACGCTGAACCATATGATCTTCAAAAACATGTGTTTAGCAATTGTCACTTTTGACGGTCAAACTGTAGGTATATACCTAGATGTTGACTGTCATAAGTCAGCTGTGAGCTGTCAGCTAGCACCAAAGAAGCCGTGGGGCTACTGTACCTTTCAGGACCATATTACATACCACAATACACATGGTACCGACGGCCTTACAAGCTCCCCTCCTCCCGAATTTTTACCGCGCACGAGAAATCCACCGATCCCGGTTGAGTTTAAACCCACGAACATCGGCTCCTGAGGCGGGAACTTTACCCTAAGACCACCAAGATTGAGAAAGTAATTAATACATATGCGTACAACCCGAACGTGTAGTAATATGCGCCGCTAAAAAGACGTTATTAAGAAAATTGAATATGCAACGGTTCTTAAGTATTCATATAGTCCACTCTTTAACAATATCTCATTAATTAGCAAAACAGTTATTTGCACTCTTCAAACCCACCCATCTGTAGGATCCACACTTCCTAAAATATAGGTCGTTCCTTGCACAACACGCGCCCCCCGCCCCCTCCCCCCATTTTTTTTCTCTTGCGCTCTCGTCACAAGTACCGTCCTTTGTGCATGTCCTTTGTGCGTGCTCAACAGTTCGTAAAGAAGGGCTAAGATATTTTATGAACAACATTGATGAGGGTCTATCCTCCCATTGCCTTTTATGAATGGTCTAAATAATTTGGAAAAAAAGAGTGGTAATCTCACTTATTGCTTAATATAAATGCGATTTCGACTGAGGGATGAAGGGGATGGGGACTTTTATGCGTGGAAAAACGTGTTTTAAGGTGAAATGGTAGGAATTACGAGCTAAGAACATGATTTTTTTCAGTGTTTATAGCAAAGGCAAAATGGATAGAATACTGCTACAGTAGAAACATAGAGTTTAATTTTCTTCACTGGGTGATATCAACAGTTGCAGAATATCTGTCATAGTCTAACATCCTACTCTCCTGGTAGACTTGACTGCCGATGACAAAGAGACCGAGGTTCAAATCTTTGACGGGTGTACTGAGTGTGATTTTATAAGATGGTTTTCCACTCTCCCTCCACGAAAATGCTGGTAAACCTTTAAATATAACTTACCCCAATTCCTAAACCCACAAGCATAATTAGTACATACGGGTAGTAATACGCAATGCTAAAAAAAACTGTTGATATCGCCATGCGAAGAAAATTAAATTATCTATGTTTCTACTAAAGCAATGTTTTATTTATTTTGGCAAATAGAGTTTTGCCATAACTATAAAAAAAACTGCCCTTAACTCGCGTTCCTTACAACTACATTTTAAATAATAAAATTGGATGAAGAACTGAATAAGTGAAATAAAATTAATTAAGGTGGAGATGGAAGGGAATCAGAGTTTGTATTAATATGTTTTAAATTTTTATAGCAAAAAATTGATTTAACCAAAGTAAATAAAACATTAATTTAGTGCTTATATTTAGTTTAATTTTCTACACACAGTAATCTCAAAAGTTAATTGTATACTCTTATTATGAGCTTTTTTTGCGTTTGTAAATAAACTTTTTCACATCGGAGATAAAGTATTGTTCAAATTCAGCGATACCCATAACAACTATTCAAGAACTGTTGAGATTACTGTGTGTAGAAATTTAAACTAAACGTAGCTAATGAACCAATTTTTAAGTATAAATGTTGACCCAAAATGTTTTAAAAAATCTAAAGACCAAACCTAAGTTAGCGCATCCTTTAGTGTGTACTAACTGATATGTTTTACTATAGTTTTATCATTATATTAAAAATTATTTATTACTAGGGCGTGGATATATTAATAAAAACACATTTAATAGGGGTGTTAAGACTTCAGTATGATTATAGTTTATCTTCTTAACAAAAATGACTGAAAAACTAATACAAGTTACTATAAAATGCTGTAAAATGTAGGTTATTGAAAGTATAGCTTATGGATTGTAATCAAAGAAATATAAATATAAAATGTATAATAATAATAATAATAATGGCATATTTTGGCTACATTAATCTGTAGCCCAGATTGCGGAAATATTAGCCAACAGTTGCCCAGGGGATGCTCGAATGGAGGTTCTTTCCATGTTCCGATGAGATGAGGGGATATGATAGTGAATATGATAGTGAATATGATCGAATGAAGATAATGGAGATCTTAAACTAACTTAAGCCTAGTTAATCAAACCCTGATGACCATGGGAAGTATTCCCCTTTTCGAGAAAAGTCCTCCGGTATCAGCTGGGATTCGAACACGGGACCTTTAGATCAGAAACCAGGGGCTCTGACCATAAGGCTGGCTATTTAAAATCTATTATCATAATGATTCAGAAGTTCTGGGGATGCAATTGATACTGCTTGTTAATGTTACAATTTTTATCAAACATAAATGTGTAGGCAAAAACGGATTTAAATTAAACTCATTTAATGGTGGATGTTATTTTCACTAAAATAAAAAACCTACTTAATAGGGTTTGAATCTTCTACAAGGGTTGCTTAAAGAACAGCATCTCTTTTTTTTTTAGCACTACATCTTACTACCCTTTTGGGTTATACGCTTAAGTACTAATTACTCCAATGGATTAGGAATTGGTAAGGTTGAATCTAGAGGAAGTGAACCCCCATTTGGGTGGAGGGAGAGTGGAGAACCATTTAAGAAAAACCACCCCCAGTTCACGCAACTGAGATTCGAACCTCAATCTCCCTGTCCTCGGCAGACTAGCTCAACACGACTAGCGCGTTAGCTAACTACGCCACCGAGGCGGGTCATCTCTGTATCAAGTTTACAAGTATCTATAAGTTTTATCTTGAAAATCGGGTGTTTCTTTCATGAATTGGAACGATATTGTACTAAGAAATTCAGCTGTGAATCAATCATTAGAAAGGCAAAGGTTTATTATATTTAAATTAATTTAAAAGGGCTCTCGTGGGAAATTTCGCATGAGCAATAGAAATAGTTAAGTATGTAATTAAAATAAAAAGCTCAGGTATTATTGGTATTAACACTTACCAAACAAAAGTATGATGATACGCCATGAATAAAAGAGGTATGAATTTGATAAGCATGTAATTTACCTTCACAAGTGATGAATTTATATTTATTTAGCCCTATCTGTAAAAATCGTATTATTTGTCCATAGCACAATATAAAACACTTTAAAGATAAGAATGTTATTATTTAGACTAAAATTATATTACTGTAATCAATGAACAATGTATTGAACACTTATGATGCGAGATTAGTTGGATATACACTGAAAATATATAGATTGTCTCGGTCATTAAAAAAATCTAACGACAGAAAAAGGCATTTGATGAATTATCCATTATATTCTATTTCTGTCAAGTCAAACATATTATAATTACATAAAAAGTGATTGTGTTTATTAAATATATAAGATATACTTAATCAAGATATTTGGCTAATGGTTTTTTAGTGGGTTAGGTTTGTCCTACCAGTAAAAAGATAGCTACTAACAATAGCATATGAATTTCACTTTATTTTCTATTCCCCATACAAGTGGGACGGTTATATTGTTACGTTCTTTTTATAGAATATTTTAACATGATGGAGTGTTTTGAGCCAATTTTGTATACACATAGAGTAGGCCCCATAGGAAATTTAATATATTTGGTTGTTTATCTTTAAAACACCATTTCAAAGCCAGGCGTTAAAAATCACCCACCAAAATCACAATTTTAATCATATTATCCGTTTAAAAAGTAGCAAAGTTTTTACCCAAGCTATTAGTAGCTCCATTACAAGTGACACAATATAGAAACAGAATAATGAAATCAGAATAATCTACTGATTTTTTTAACATACGACAAAAGTGTTCAAATTAGAAAAAAATCATTTCCAAAAGAAGAGAATTTTAATCCATTTTGATAATAGTTATATTCACAGGAAGAAAGTAAACCCTTGTACAAATAATCGGACAGAACTATTAAAGGCAAGGGAGCCGGGTTCGATTTCCAAGTCCAGTTGTCATTTTTCAATTCACTAATATGTATACACACAGGATCTACCTTTGAATAATATAGTTATATACTTGGTTTCCTTTAAATAATATAGTTATATACTTTCATTTATCTAGTACATAGTTCAAATATCAACTTTTAAACTAAAGACTACCATTCAAGTACTTGATGGTAGTAAAGACATAACATTTTAAATTTTCCTTAATAGGAGTGGGGTCAAGTAAAACGAAAGAAGTAGGTTCAAATAAGCAACAAAAATAATAGTATAGTAAATATTATTATCTAGATCCATCCTGACTCTTTCTAAATATGAGAGACGCCAATAACAATGTCAATAAATCAACCAATTTAAAAAAAATATGTTTGGATTATATTTGTAAAATAAACTAAACTCGACATGCATTAACTTTCCAAGTTCCTAAAGCACAATTCCCAGTCACTATGGCTCTTTGAAATTTTATTTTTGAACATTGTAATTTTTGACAAACTAATGGATAGTTTATCTTATGTTTTGCTATGGCCGATTTGTACATCTTTGTTTAGTATGGGTCAGACGACAAATAAAATTATTTCTCTTACTGCATTTCAGTGGGGGTCTTGATAATTTTCTGTACATGAAATCGCCCTACTTTCTGCAATAAGATATTATTGTAATATTTTTTTTACAATAATTATAACAATGATAGCCTATAGGTCTATTATTTAATGGTGGCATAGTTATATAAAACATAAGTATAAATTGTAGATTCCTAAATTTTGTTGGCAATTTGAAAGATTAATCTATATGCTAATTTGGATGAATTAACATATAATTTAGTTAAGATATTATAAATAAAATATAAAAATTTAGTATAGGCTAACAAATGTTTACTGTTTAGTTTGTGTTTGACAAAGATTGTACACTTTTAACATTATAAGGTGTTAAACCAACATACGTCTGCCATGCAAATTCCAATTTTCCTTAAGTTGAATTTCTATCTTAAATTTCAGTTTACTCTGTTATGTGAGTTGCTTTAACTAAATCCTAATCCGTAATTAAAGGATTGATGTGAATTAAACCCATTATTGAACTTTTTGAAAATCATATTTGATTATTATTTTGTCAGTATCTTTTGTGATTCTGTGCATTTACTAGAAACTATATCATCTAAGAGCTTCCAAATTTGGTCACATTGGCGCCTCGTGCGTTTTCACAAGCACCATCATCTAAATACGATGCTTATACGCCTTGCCAGGTCTTTTACTAATTAAGCTTTGAAGTGTGTCGGGTTGCGGAAGTCTAGGCGCTGGTATTGCCGTCAGATTGATAGACAACAGCCAACACTAAATTGCCTATCCTAATGGTTTAATGGCTGAGGAGGTCAACCACAACTGACAAAAGACATTGGATTGGTATCAGAAGACGCTTGAATACTACTTAGAGTAAGTGGGTATTTTAAACTGCGCTTGTCATTCAGACTCCTAACACATTCCTGGTGATATTTAGTGTTACAAACCCCTTGGTTTAGAAAGTAAATAAGTTTCAAGATAAACTTAATGTATGTTTGCAAACCAAATTAAATAGTCAATTTTTAACGTTAGTTAAGGATTAAATAATTTTAACTGTACGACTAGAATCATCTAATTTGAGTAAAAAACTATTATTTTTATTTTTTGATAATAATTTGAGCATTAATTAAATCTTGGTGACCTGGTGGTCTTGTGGTAAGGTGTCGTACTTCTATGCTAGGGTCCGGGATTCAATCCTCGGTCCCGGCACAGATTTATCTGATTGCCAAACCCTTCCTTCACCTCTTACAAGACCTGTATTAATCTCAACTTGTGAGTGTGTGGAATGCCAGGCAGGGTTGACAAAATGAACTAGTTAGTAGAACCAACACACATTAGTGGGAACATGGCATAAGGAATCAATCCCCTCTAGTCTGGTGTCCCAGTGATGGAGGTCTCGGGATTTTAATCCAAGATGAGTATAGTGAGGGAGATTTTCCCCTAAATATTTTTTGCTAGCCCGGATGGTTAGTAAGGCACAGGGCCACAAAAATTCCACCCGTTTCGGATGTTGAATGGTCTAAGGCAGGTACGTGTAAATTTACTTACAGAAGGGCCAAATGAAAAAAATTAAAATAAAATTTTAGGCCAAAGTGTATTATGCATTAATTTTTATTCAATTTTTTTTATTATATACATAGACTGACACCAATATATTTAAAAACATTGAAAATGTATAACAATCATAAATACTTTATTGGCTTAGAATGTTTTTAAGTTCGTTTAGAAGATTTATCTGATGAGTTGTGGGATGAATAAAACTGTGAATGAACTTCCAGTATTTTTTAATAATAAAGTTTAAACTGTGAAGAAGAGAGAATACATATCATAAGTAAGTTGTTTTTTAAGATCACTCAACCTAAGTGTAATGGTTTAAAACATTTGTTTGCATGAAAATGAGGATGCAAACATTGTCATATATTTTTTGACATGATTTACCAATTTTGAAAATGTTAATTTTGGCATGATTTTATAAAAATCCAGTTTTTTTGTGTTTAAAATGTATATTTCACAAAGCAATCCATATAAATTATGTATATCATGGGCCAGATTGAACACACCGGTGGGCCGTAGTTTTCTCATCCCTGGTACAAGAAATCACCCTCGCAAAATACTGGACTGCCATTGATGGGAAAATCAGGTTTCAAATTCCGGTCAGATGTACTAAGGTGTATTTTCATAAATGGTTTTCCCATTTCAATCCACGTAGATGTGGGTACACTTCCTCTAAATTCCACCTAATACATTAACGTAATTAGTTATTTTAAGTGTATAGCTTGAACGGGTACTAAGACGTGGTTCTAAAACAATATTATTAGAGTTTACCTTCAAATTAAAGAGATTGTGAATTTTGATATGAATTTAAGGATTACAAAGTTAAAATTTGTTGTTTAGTGACAAAAAATCCTAGATACAATGGAAAAAAGCTGTACAATTAACGTGAACCAGGATTCCGCAAAAAACAAAACAAACTAAAACTATCTAGATTAGTAAAGAATTGTTCAGTGAAAAGCAAAAGAAGTTTTGAGTTATAGGTCTGGTATGACTGTTAAAAGAGAAGGGGGATGATGAAACGGTGGTGCGAAGGGGTAAGGGAGTCCTTCTTGTGGACCCACTCACCCTTTATAAAAACACAACCCCCTCCCTCCTCTTTCACACCAACGAGAGTCAAGTGTGATCAAGTCATGACTCACCGACAAACATGAGCACTTTCACTCGCGTTTACGAGCCCCGATACTTTTGAACCATTTTAAGACAGGGCTGTAATCACTAAACAGTGTCACGGGTCCACGTGCCTTATTTCTATTGAGCACGCATTGGTGGCCACATGGTCTAAGGCAATGTTCTCAAACTCAAACCATCCGAAGGTTCAGATTAACAAACTCAGGGCATGTTATCTATACCAGGGACGGTGAGATTTTTCCAACCAGTGTGCTACTTAAAGACTAATTAAATTTTGATTATTCTAATTGTCCCATTTAGGGTTCAATTCCCGTGTCCAGGTGTCATTTTTTAATATAAAGAAGTCAAATTATTAATATTTAAATAATGCCTAAATTTTAAAAAGGGAACATTTATTAAATTGTAAAATTGAGTATCTTAAACGAAATTAATCTTAATAACTTAAAGTTAAGATATTGAAAGTAACACCTTCATTGAAAAAAATCGATAAATTTTATTGAAATATAATTATGTAAAATAAAAAAACCTAATTATTTTTTCCATAGTAGTTTGAAGCATGTTGTTATATCTTGGTAGCCAAGATATTAATTTATGTTTGGTTCCTAGCTTGTTACTTTCTCGCTATCTTACAGGTAGAGAAAGTATTGTGATCGTCAAAAGAATTGAACTTGAGTCTTTGATGACACTCGACGTTTCATGACCCCCCGAATCCGAAAAAATTGTTTTTGAATTTCCGTTTGTTTGTCTATACCTCCAACTAAACTATTTTACCGGTCAGGCTAAAACTTGATATCTATGGTTTCCATAGGGTTTCCCCGAAGGGTTTTTGGAATTGGATATCTAACCCTAAAATTAAGGGTAGCTTACTGAAGGGAAAAAAGAGAAAAAATCGATTTTCTCAAAATAGGCTATAACGATATTGAATAATTTTAATTTCTAAACATTTATAATTATTATAAACAATATGGCTACTCTCAATATTTCGGCAAAATGACTTTCAGGGCTCCGGTCTGATGAGTAAATTATCTTTTACTAAAATATCTCCTAAACTATTTGAGATATGAAATTACTTATCATTACAAATATGTAGGTCTATTTATGATACAAATATTTTGTTTGAAACCTATTTTTATAAAACAATAACTCTCAAGCTATATGTAAATATATTTTTTTAACTTTTCGAAAACAAAAGGTAAATTATAACGACCGTAAAAAAAAAATTAACCTGAAATGTTGATGGATGTCAACGTCTCATGAACCCCCGAACCCTAAAAAGTGGTCTTTGGAATGCCGTCTATCTGTGTGTCTGTTTAAACTTAAAATTAGGAGTAGTTAAAATAAAGGGCGAAAAGAGAAAAAAATAGATTCTCTCAAAATCGGCACTAACGATTTTGATTAAAATTCTTGTGTCTAGGCGTTGATTAAGATTATTTATAAACTGGCTATTTTCATTTTCCCATTAAAATTACTTTAAGGATACTTTACAGACGCAGAAACTTTCGTATCTCCGCCACTATTTGAGATACTAAATAACTTTTATTGCAAAATTGTAGTACTATTAAAAATAAAAAACGTGTATATGAAATATACTCATAAAACCAACAGTTTCTGAGATATTGCCAAATATATAAATACGATTTTTGGGTAAATATCTCAATTTTTAAACAATAGAGCGAGAAAGTCCATGCGCAGTTCCGTACCATTTATTGTCTTTAACAGCACACTTAAGTACGAACCAAGACGATTTCTAAGCATTGACTTCGCAAAGTTAATAGTGACATGACTTTGAATGACATGACTGACGAAACATTATTGACTTCAAAAATGTACACCACGCTGGTAAAAGTTTTAATTAAATGTTTATTTTAATGTTGGTGTGCCACCCAAATCGTGTTCACCATAAACTTGCCATCGCTGGCCTATACAAACATGTTTACTCAAATAAACGATATGCTTTGGTTTTGGTAGCACATCTTACTACCCATCTGGACTACCTTAAATCACGTTATTAGATAAGAAATGAGGGAAGTAATCTAGGAACACCACCATATGTACATCCAGCTGAAATTCGAACCCTGACCCCCCCAGCACTAGCAAACTAGAGAATAAGAATCTGACGTTTAATCCGCGTGATCACCGATGCAACTCTATAGTAACTATTTGATGCTATGTATTTAAAATAATCAATGTAGGCCTATATTAAAAATATTTTAAAACTAATATTTTCCCAGATGTTTGTGTGGGTTACCGAAATAGTCAAAGCAGTATTAACTATTAAATTATGTGAATGAAAATACCTCCAATCAAGTATTTTAAGTTAGAATACAATTTGAAACTGTTCTATGTAAAATATTGTCTGTTATTCAAAATTATCTACACACTCAAATTAATTAATTTTTTTGTGCCTGTATATATGACTACTGGCTGGATAGTAATATAAAAGTGTTGCAGGAGAGTGGGCCGGTTGTCTTGTGGGTCATGAGTTTGCGACCCATGGATAACTCATCACTCTCGTTTTGGACTGGATTGCCGATGATAGTGAGATTGGGGTTCGAATCGCTGCCGGGTTTAGTAAGTGTGCTTTTTTCTTAAATGGTTTCTCACTCTCCTTCCACGCGAATCCGGGTGAATTTCTATCTAAATTTCTACCTTCTTCCTACCTGTCTTATTAAAAGTAATTATGTTATACGTATATCTCAAACGGGTACTAGGTCAAAATATAAGTAGATCAATATTTAATGCAGTGTTACCCAAACTGAGGTACGCATACCCCGAAGGATACGAAATAGATTTCAGGTGGAATGGAACAAACCACTGTGTTTTATTAGCTATAAAATGTTATTTTTATAATGATAAGTGCGATAAACAAGCGCAGATTTTGAAGCTATGTTATAAAGTTTTATAGCCTAATACCCTAAGCCTTTCTTTCCCTCAATCACGTCTTTGTTTGGCCGAGGCTTTATTAGAGCTATGAAAAACCGTTTATTTAGTGAGATGGTAGTATAGAGAACACTATCTGACAGCTTCATCAAAATCTATTAACACAAATTTAACGTATTCGTACGCAAGAAATATTATCTATCATGATCACGTTTGATAATTAATACTATCAACACCCATAGTGTAGGATTAATAATATAGTAAAATGTTAGAAATTTTGGACAAAGCAAATGTGTCTGTATTTCTAAACGGTTCTTTTTATTAAAATCAGGGTATACTTTACAATATAGCAGGTATTTATTTAGCATCGCATCTTACCACAGGTTCGGGCTGTACGCCTATGTATTAATTACACTAATGTGTTAGGGATTGGGAAGGTACAATTTAGAGGAAGTGCACCCGTATTTGCGTGGAGGGAGAGTAGAAAATAATGGAGTAAAACCCATCCTAAATGCACCTGACTGGGATCAAACACCAATCTCCCAGTCTTGGCAGTCTAGTATATTGCAAGAGTTGCACCTTAGACCATGCGGCCACCGAAGCGGGTATTTACTAATTATTATTTTTATAAATATTTGGAAGAGGTGCATTCTAGACCTTGGCTCCAAAAGATAAACACAACTAGCTAACGTTTCGTAAACAGTGATGATGTATTATAGAGCTGTGTACGATACTAACTTAATCAGCCTCACACCTATCACCTGAACCAAGCGTCTTCGGTTCAATTCCTCTTATGGCAACCAACCCCATGTTCTAGTGGTCAGTGCATCTGGCTACGAGCTTAGGGGTCCCGGGTTCGATGCCCGGCTGGCACCTTGAGGTATTTTTCCTGAAAGGGGAACCACTCCAAAAGTCACCAGGGTTTGGTTATTTAAATTATAAGTGTTTCCACACTCTCATAATCATCATAATCTCATCTGGAACGTGTAATGGTTCTCCACGGAAAGTATGTACGATTAGTACATTCAAGCGTCTCCTAAATAACGGTTCATTAGTACCGGCTAATCTTTTCCCTACTGGGCTACGAATGATGTAACTCAGGCGCGCAATATTCCTGTTATGGCCACCACAACAAAATTCATTTGTAAATTTTTGGCCTGGAAACATGGATCCGTGGCTGTTCTAGTCATAAAATAATTAGTTTGTAAGTCATGTGCTGATGTAATCAATGTATTCAGAAAGCAGGTATATCTCAAATACCATTAATGAAGCGATTACTGTTTTGGTCTACTAATTGACATTGTGTTCCGACTAGTAAGCTCAGCTCTGACATAGGTGGTTGGGATTTGGTTCGAGCACCAAACGAGAACATTGGTTGGAAGGGGAGTTAAAATAAAAGTAAATTTTCCAACACTATGATCTGAAATGTGGTTTTTGCTTCATTTATAGTGGGAATACGATGGTGCACTTCCTTAAAAGTATACATTTTCATCCGGTCTCATTAAATTAGTGTAATTATTGTATTATTTAAATACACGGTAACATGCGAAGCAGTTAAAAATTACTTAAATGAACCACATTAAATTCACAGTGTCATAAAGCATTTCGAATTTTAACTACTCTTTTCGTGTGTGTTTTACTGCGCTGCAAACCTCCCTGCAAAACTAATTTTGAATAAGAGCACAAAGTTTTAACACTAGAGTTATGAATAAAGACCCATTTAGTACTATATTAAAATTATTCACAAAGTTTAGCTTGAATACAGATTTAAACAAAATGTAATTGAGATAGGAACCTAATACATGCTAATTTATTCGTTTATTATATTTTTGTGTGTGAACTGGCTCGTGTATGCCCCTCTTCCCACTCCCAGTCCCCCCCCTTCCCATCCCTTACCATAGTTTGAGGGGTTAAGGGGGGCATAACAGCTTGAATGATGCTCTAGGCCCTCTCCTCCCCCCACCCGGGAGCAAGATAATACACTCATTGAGGGTATTTCAAGCAAAAGTGAACTATATCCAGATTACTATACTGTTAAAAGTACGTTATCATATACGAGTATGAGGTAAATTTTCAATCGGTAATGATCAGGCATTACTCTGAAATGTATTATGTAGATTATATCAAGAATGCAGATATATATATATATATATATATATATATATGATAATATACTTTTTTTTTAAATATCAATGTAAAATAATATTTACATTCTAAAAATATAAAGATGAAACTCAAATGAAATATCTTGGGGACTTATTGACATGTTATTTTAACTTTGAATTTAATTATTTTGTTCGATTTTATATTTAAAAATATCCTTTTAATAATAAAGTGCCAAACATGATGATTCATTTACAGTTCTATTTAAAAAGTTTTAATCCTCTTGAACAAAGCAATAAAGGCCAGAAAAACAAACCGGATCATTGGGGTCTTCATCTTTGTAATTAATTATTATTTATTATAAAATATTATTGATATTAGATTATAAATTATAGTATTATAGGTACTATAATTTGTACTATAATGTATAAGCTTATTGTCAATGTACAAAGATTACATATATAT
The DNA here is from genome assembly GCA_901482245.1 of Timema douglasi. Classification (NCBI taxonomy): domain Eukaryota; kingdom Metazoa; phylum Arthropoda; class Insecta; order Phasmatodea; family Timematidae; genus Timema; species Timema douglasi. Next base: position 343,399 of record CABEEJ010000081.1, on the reverse strand, counting down.
ATATATATATATAATTAGAGTTTTTGGGAAACCTATCCAAGCGATGTTTCTAATTTGTTATAGATAAAGTTTTAGAAACATAAAAACTTGTATTAATTATTTGGTGACTATAACAAAGCGCCAATAATTTGTGTAAGAAATGTTAAAGAAAAATCTATATTTTACTTGGTTGGCATAAAGAAATGGTAATAGTAGGGAATACCATAGCCAAGATAATCTTTTCGTGTGCCTTAAGTTCGCAGTCCTGTTCTACAGTATTGTAATAAAACTTTTTAAATATCGTGCACAACACAACTTTAACTCAGTTACTTATGAATTATTAGTCACATTGATAAAAATAATAAATATTATGCTAATTATGTACAAGGAGGTATTATATATTATTTTATAAGGATGATTATTACTATGAATTATTTTGTTTACTTAAAGAGAGCGTGTTCTATTATTTCAAATGTTGTTGGACAGATTTAACTAACATAATTTTGTTAGCTTCATATAAATATGTAAATAATCTACGTTATATTCTTACTTCCCTTCTGATTTTAACTGGTAGACTAAAGGAATATAAAAAATATAAAGCTTAGTGTTTCCTTTTATTTCCTATATTACATTTGTTCAAAGTTTTATGAGACCCGTTAATCGGATACAAATTTTATGAAATACACCCATAAATACACAGTATAGTGATTATATTTTATAAATTCTTATTTTCAATTAATGTATAGGTAACAATATCTAATATAATGTGATAATATTCGAAATTCCTTTATTTAACACTATCTCTAGCAGTAAATTTCGACGTGGTGCAGCGTATTTTTGTCTCTTTCTATCAGCCATCTTCTAGGCAAAATCTTCTCAGAAAGCACGAAAGGGAGGAACACAAAGACGGCTGCATCCCCATTACTCAATGATTGTTCTTGAAGCTAAGACTCCGTAGATATAACTTTTGGCAAGCGTAGGCTTCGTCACTAGCCAGGTAGTCGCCGAGCCGTCCGGGTGTTAGACCGTCATAAGAAAACATATTTTCGTTAAAATCACCCAATCTTAGTATGGACTTTTAAATACTCCGTGCCGGGGAAAATCTAGGATCAATCATGATCCAAAAATTGTTTTAGTCACCACAGCTCCCTATAAAGAGAATCATTAGCACGTATGATATATAATTACAGATCCTAATTGTTTAGACTCGTAACAGTGAATTAAACTATTAATTCTCACGTATATCTTATTATTGAACTTAGCTATGGTAGAACCCCGACTAAAAAAATACAATCTGTAGTAAAATACGGTATTTAAATAGTGTCAACCGATTGTGGTGATAATATATTCCATTATTAACCCCTCCTAAGGAAGTGAACTTTACAACAAATAAACCAAATTAATGACTGCCAAGGTTGGGGAGATCAGGGTTCGATCCCGGTCGTGTGCACTTAGGGTAGATTTCCCTAAATTGTTTCCCACGCTCCTTCCGCGCAAATGTGGGTGCACTTCTTCTCCAATAAGCCTTGCTAACCCCTAACCCAGTATAGTCATTAGTACATAGGCGTATAAGCCGAACGGGTAGTAAGACGCGGTGCTAAAAAAAACGTAATGAGGTATTTTCCCCAGAGTATGAAATGTACTAAAAATATTAATTACACAAATTATCCTATTTGTGATCCTTTTTATATTGTGATATAAATATGATAGGTTTTCAAGTTGCATTTGCCTCTGACCATTAGACCCGGATACCAAACACAGTAGAGCACTACCAGTCCAAACTCCAGCTAAACGATTTGCCGACAAGCCGAAACACCGTAACCAAGACGTAATCTCATTCCACTTGCCGAGTCAGTCACCGTGATTGGTATTTCTGTCTATTCCTATTCAATTTATAAATCTTATTATTCATTTTTCATCTAGTTAAAAAAAAATATTTTATTAGTATCATAGGCCATTAGTGTTTTAATAGTATTTTCAGTGGATAATATTTTTTTAATCTTTAATTTAAGAACCCAAATCTTTTATTATACAAACCATCACGAATTAATGAGAACCATCAGCGTGTTACTTATAAAAAAAAAACTTTTATTCGCTTTGAGAGATGAATGTGAAATTCCCGTCAACAAAACAAATCAGATAAACACGCCCATTATATCCGACCAGGAATCGAACCAAATCCCAACCTTCCGGTTCAAATCTGAGCATGCCAAACTGGCGCCGTTCTCAGCTCTTATAGATTACGTAATTTTGTAAGTCATATTATCGTAAAAAGCGCGCGTTGACCCCCTCAAAAATAAATATTTAAGTGGGAGTGTAGATAACGCCAATTAAGGTCGGTATTTTTGCAGTTTCATAACAACCCCCCCACCCCCCCATCCCTTTTTTTCTGCAAAAATTAAATAAAATATTGATCCAGTAAAAACATAGTTTAATTTTCTTCACATGCTGATATCAACAGTTGTTGAATATCTGTCATGAAAACAGTGGCATTAGATGATAAAATTTTAAAATAAGAGAAAAATTACAGGAC
>CABEEJ010000081.1:299781-330391 GCA_901482245.1 Timema douglasi | reverse complement strand
GCGACAAAGTCATCGGTCCCATGTTGATTGTAGCAACGTGAAAGATTCCTAGAAGGCATGTGAAAATACCTTTCCCGTAAAAGTTGGTAGACTTTTTCAAACTTGCTCACAGAAAGTCAGTGTGTACGGAAACGGGTAGCCACTACACTTCCTAAACTCCCCTATTACATGGAATCTCTATCGGATGGTTCAGGCAGCAATAGCCAGCCGATAGGCTGAGTGAATACATATCTCCGGATAGATGAAAATCTGAGTTGTTGACTTTAAAGAACGAAAAAGAAGATTAAAAACCTTAATAAAGATTTATAAGTAGTTTTAAGAATATAAACTACTAAATTTACGTCTGACATTAAAGAAATGATTAAACATATGAAATAAATTGCAATCATCTCATTAAGATTTGTTTTATTGGATAATAGCTTATTTTTATAGGCCCTATATGAGCAGTATTTTTCATTTTTGTGTTGTTTATGTGATTTTTAATAATAATAAATTTTGTCTATCTAAAATAATAATTCATTTGATGGCCCATTCTTATATTTTGAATTCTGAATGTGGCCCTCCAGCAAAAAAATATATATATTAAAAAAATTGCCCAGTCCTGCAATAATAGATACAAGAAATCCGCTAAATATGTCAGATCATTAGATCACACAAGGGCTGACTGAAGGGGATGCATTAATGAACTAATAAAATATCTTATCCATAGCAAAGTGAGGCGGTCCTACGGTAGTTTCCCATTCACCCACAAGACGCGCCGTAATCGATACGTAACTTGAATAGGAGAAATGGAATCACTTTTATTGCATATTGTAATGCCTTTGGTGTTTTGGAGCTCTTAAAATAAATCAAGATGAATAGATAGCTTTAAAACTTAGGATATATCGATTGCATTCGTTCCATTTAAATAGATGGGTTGCCTACATAAGATGGTCGGATGGTCTAACGTGTCACTCTCGTGTTGGACTGGGTTGCCGGTGAGGGGGTGATAGGGGTTCAAGTCACGGCTAAGTCTATTGAGGGTGGATTTTTTCTTAAATAGTTTCACACTCTCCCTTCATAGAAATTAGGGTACATTTCCTCTAAAATTCTTACATCATCACCCATATCCTATTAGAGTAATTAATGTATGTGTAGTATTATTAATTCTTACGTATAGCCTGAACGGGTGTTAGGAAGCAGTTAAAGTTTTAAAAAATTATCCGGAAAAAAAATTAAAGGAAATGTCACCACTTACTCGATTACATTATGTTAAAAAAATCTTACTATCCGCCCATGGGGTGATATGATGGAGATAGAATGTAGATGAAGTGTACCCGAATATGCATGCATAGGGGGAAGGTGGGGAAGAGAGAGAGAAAGGGAGGGGCCAGGCAAACCAATTCAAGTATTCAATTATGGCCGATATTTTTCCTTTTCCGACAAAAATATGGCTGGAACTATAGACTGTTGGTGACCTGGCGGTCTAGGGGTAAGGTGTCAGACTTCTGTGCTGGAGGTCCGGGGTTCAAACCTCGGTCCCGGCACAGATTTATCTGATTATCAAACCCTTCCTTCACCTGTGACAAGACATCTTGTGAATGTGGGGAATGCCAGGCCTCCACCGTGGTTCGGATTCCACGTTAAACTGTAGGTCCTTCATTTCATCTCATTATCACCCTACAATTACACATTAGCGTAAGTGCTTATAACCCGAACGGGTAGTAAGACGCGGTGCTAATAATAATAATACTAATAATAATAATAATATAGACTGTTAACGTTAATTTAGTCATCTCAATAGCTCCAATAAGAAACATATGTTCAAGATGAGTGATGTATGAGCCAGTGGTGACGTCATGTGTTGTGTGTCCACAGGGCGCTGCATATGAAAGAACACCCCGACTACAAGTATCGACCACGCAGGAAACCAAAGTCCCTCATGAAGAAGGAGCCCAAGTTCGGGTTCTCTCTGTCCCCGCTGCTATCTTCAGGCATGGACCATCTTCACGGCATGCATCGCTCCCTTCCTCCCACCCCTCCCGATCCCTCCTCCCGGCTCCCATCACCCTTTCTTCCACGGCTCCGACACCGCCGACCTTAAGTTCCCGCGCTCTCTTTTCCCTCCCTTCCCCTACCCCTTCTACCCGCTGCACCCAGCCACTGCCAAGCTGCACGCGGAGGAGCTCGCCTCCTCATCGGCCTCCTCCAAGACGGCGGCGGACCTGGCGTTGCAGGCGCTCTACGGCGGCTCTCTCTACTCAGGTTGGCCGGGATTGACCACCTCCACGCCCTGCCTGGTGCCTTGTGGCTGCGGCCCCGTGGCGCCCGCAACCCCCAGCCCCTCGCAGCCCCCTAGTCCGACGACTACCTCCCCCGGCGACATCAAGCGGCCGGTGGCCTACCTCCTGGTCAAACCCGACGAGCACGGTTTCAACTCCCCGCCGCCGCAACACGTCATATGAAGACCGCTGCCGGTTCTCCCCAGGGGGAACCTCGGCGAAGGTTGGTGGGGGGGCGTGGAGGCGGCGTCCTCGGCTAGCTCCACCGTCGCTTCGGCCGGCAATGGCTCGGAGGATCAGCAGGAAGAGCGGGCGGAATCCAGCAACAGCAGCCACTGAGATAGAAGACGTAATTAACTTAACCACGTCGTGAGAACGAACATTGGTGACAGCATTACCCTCGCCATTCCCACCTCGGGACAGTTCTAATTTAAGGTCTCAGACACTCGTGTGAAGAAGAATCTCTGATAGTTTTTTTTTCTAAAGTGTAAAGTAACTTTACTAATATCCATGCATATGTTCTTCGGTGTGAAAATAAAAGGAATATTTGTTGTGTCAAATAAATAAGATGTACCTCTGACGAGATTTCAAAAACAAAATCTCATCCCATATAAGAAAAATACTAAAAGAAATAACTATAAGAACTATTTAAAGATCACATATTGCTCATAGATTGGAAATAAATTTATGTTATTCTTATAAGAAACAGTGAAAGCATGTTATATTTTATGTCTTCGTTAGTCTACGTATTCGAAGTTAAAAACTTTCAAACGATCAGAATGTTTGCAAAATATGTGACTTGGAGTAAAATAATAATTCACAGGGCAATTTATAATTGGAAACGCTCGATTATTTTATTTAGCACCATGTCTTACTACCCATTCGGGCTATACGCTTACGTAATAATTACGCAAATTAGTCAGGTATGAGGAAGGTTGAATTTAGAGGAAGTGTATCGACATTTTCATAAGCTAGAGAGCGTGGCAAGCTATTTTGGAAAAACTACCCTTAGTACACCCGACAGGGATCAAACTACGATCTCCCCGTCACCGGAAGTCTAGTCTAGTGGGAGAATAGCACCTTAGACCATGCTACCACTGAAGCAGGTTCTCGATTGATTTATTGAATCAGTTGCAAACAACGTTTACTTTCAGAACCAAATGGTCACATCAGCACACGAATAACAAATGACCTGCTTTGGTGACTGCATGGTCTAAGGCGTCACTTTCGTGTGGGACTATATTGCCGATGACAGGGAAATCGGAGTTAAAATCCCAGTCGTATGTATTGAAGGTGGTTTTCCATTAATGGTTTTCTACACAAATGTGGATACACTTTCTTTAAATTCAACCTTCCTCATCACTAGCTCACTAGCGTAATTAATCCATATGCGTTTAACCTGAACAGGTAGTAAGACACAGTGCTAAAAGAACGTACAAATGTGTTTAACTCTAGAGCAGACAGAAAGCTCAGTTTTCCGGCCATAAATTCCTCTCTGTTAGAAAGGAATTTCTAATTTACCCGGGCCGGAAGTCAAACCTGGAAATCTTAGCTAAGTAGACAGGTGCACTACAGGCTGTACTAAGGTGTCAGACAGTGAGTATTTAGCGACCAACATTTTAATCACTGTGCATTTTTGGGTAAATTTTTTAAACACATTCAATCTTATTTTTCTCCTTCGAAGCTACCCCATAAATTAATCTAGGATTACATATTTTGTAAATACTCTGTATCTTTGCTGGATTTTTTAAGAGGAATATACAGATGAAAAAGTGAAGGGAGTTTATCAACAAAACTCGACTAAGGGGGCCGCTTTGTATAGCATTGAAACGTATTGTGAGCGTTTATCTGTCTCACAATATAAAAATACTAGTTCGTTATTTAGGAATATGGTTCACGACAAAGAGAAGTTTAAAGATGCCAACAGTGATCTAGACCAGTAGTTCCCAACCTTTTTTTGCCAGCGTACCTCTTGGCAGCCCATTTACATACATTGTGCCCCTAATTATTTAGAAAAATGTTTAATTACTACACTAGTGGGCATAGTTATTTCTGATTTATTTGTTGCAACTAAAAATTAATGGGTTAGTAATGGTATTAAAAAAACAATGTGATAGTAAGCTGAAAAAATAGTGCAGATATCTCTCTTTACATTAGAAAATCAAAAGTTACAATACAAACAAACACATTTAATTTATTTACTAATTAATCAATAATTATAAAAACTATTTTATGTTTGATAATGAAATCATTTTCTCAAGGTCAAATATAGAAGACAACCCGCACCATACCGTTGAGATAATTTCATACCATTTGATTTATCTTTTATCTTACACTGCTGGCAAATGTAACTCTTTCCGCCATTAATCAAATATTTTCGCGTACCCATAAACGTCCTGGTACGTAGCCCTGGAGGTACGCTTACCCCCCGTTGGGAACAACTGATTTATCTCAAATATTTAATTAACATTCTGATTTATTAAAATAAGAAAAACCGATAAAAATGTAAAATTATCTTGTTTTCGACGGCGATTCAAGCAAATTTTCGCAGTTTTGTGATAAAGAGCCATCTCACACCTGGGATTTTAGATACAAAATTATATTCTAAGTCACAAGCCGTACAACTTGTAATATAAAGTGAGACGGGATATATAGCTCCAATGATAACAGATGCGGATCAAACGAGTAAAATAGCATTTCTTAATTATTGTCAAATGAGTAATGAACCAATATAAACACCGTGTTTTTACTTGAAACAAAATTAGTCTACATTTAAAATACTTTGATTAAAATTATATAATTTTCTTAGGGAACGTCGTTAAATTGAGTAAGGACTTAAGGGAGGTTTAGTATTTTCTTACGGGGAAAAGCGGGATGGGGGGGATCAGAATCCATCTTACGTAAGGTTTTTTAATTAATGTCTATTGTCAAACAAATTTTGCTTATGTTCTGAAAAAAAAATTAAAATATTTTATTTTGATTCAAAAATCCAACCCACTTTTATCACTAATTTTCATTGTTTTATAGAAATAATTGAAATATTATAGACTTTATATTTTGCACAATGATAGCCAATTACAATACACATGACAAATTATTTATTTTGGTTTTAACGATTAAAATAATTTAGTTTACCAAGTCATACAAAATTACGTAGGATAGAGAAAGGGGGAGGGGATTACCGGAAATCTTAGATCCCTTAAGTGGACGTGGGGCTTTTTAAATAATTTTTGCCGTTTCAATATCAAAACTTTTTTTTCCAAAATAAATAAAATATTGTTTAAATAGATAAACAGTGTTTAATTTGCTTCACGTGCAGATATCAACAGTTGTTGAATATTTGTCCTGGGCATAGCGACATTAGATGAGAAACTTTTTAAATGAGGATGAAAAGTTTTCATTAAATTCCAGAATATTCTTGACAGATATTAAAGAACTGTTATTTTGAGGTCACCAGCTGGAGATAATTAAACTCATATGTTTCTACTGAAGCAATATTTTATTTTGACCAAAAAGGTTTTGATAAAAAAAACATGCAAAGGCCCTTATCTTTTCTAGCGTTCCTTGACTCCTCACCTTAACGCTCTAATAAGCTTGGGACCTAGAATGTAATGTAGTCTCGAGTCGCACAGTGGATCAGGGTAGGCCGCATGCGGCTTGCGGTTCATAAGCTGTGCAGACCTACTCCAAGCAACAACAAAAAAATACCAAAATACTATTTTCTGCATTATTAATTTGGCAAAAGAGAAATTGGGATAAGTTTCATATTTTTGTAATTTTAAAATTATTATTTTTAATATGGTAAAACGGCTTTATTTATCTGAACTCTACTGTTTTTGTTAAGAAAGAATACAGAAGAATGTAACGCGTTTAAACAAGTAGTTTGGACTGGATTATCTACCTAAGTAGAGTAGCCCCATCGCTTCTTTGGTGCTGACTGACAGCTCACAGCTGACTTCTGACAGTCAACATTTAGGTATATACCTAAATTTTGACTGTCAGAAGTGAAAGCTGCTAAACACATGTTTTTGCAGATCATATGGTTCGGCGTAGGGATACGTAATTTGGTCTGGTAACTTTTTAAAGCTGTCAACTGTCAGCTGTCAGCTGTGAGCTGTCAATCAGCCCCAAAGAGGCCATGGGGCTACTGTAGTTTGCTATAAGGTTGGTGAGATAGGCTCTAAAGCTAAAGGAGTAATTAAATTAGAATAACCTTCTATGAAACATTTGTAGTCTTTTGTACAGTTTGGTGGCTTGGATACAGCAGAAAATTAAGTTATTTGATTATTATATTTCTGTGGTTTTGAAGCGTCAGAGCTGAGTTTTCATTTAAAAAAATATCGCAGTGTGCATATTTTTACCTTTGGCAAGGTGGCATTCTTAAATTAAAAAAACCTTTTTTTAAAACCATGAAAAACATGAACAAGTTGTAGGGATAATCGTATGAAATATTAAATTGACAATATTGTGCTCTATTTTCTTAAAACTAAATTATTATGTAAATAGTCACGAGTACAAGTACCAACCTAACGTAAATTGTTGTAAAGTGATGGTATGTTTTAAAAAAATATCCTATTGTATATATTCAAAGATAAAAACGTTTCATTCAGTGATTTGTTGAAAGATAAAAAAAAAAAGAGTTAATCATTGGAATCTGCTATCGGTTAGAATTTAATCAGTGACTAGGAGATAAAGTGTAAGAAAAAGCTTGACTTAAAAGTCCGGGTTGTGGTTGTCAAAGCTATGTAACTGTTGATAGAAGATTTTATATTTATGGATATTCCGAAGGTTTATAACCCATTCACGGTAATTTTATGTTTTTATATTAGTTGAAAGTATGCTAATCCGGAGTTCCATGCTCATCTACTTCAATATTATGTTTTGTCACGTTGATAAATGATATAAATTTAATTCACTTAAAATTATGTCTGCAAAGCAGATTAATACATTTTTTGTAGTAAATTTCAGTCAGAAAAAAAATATAAACTTACCGGGGGAAAACCATAGTTAAACGCAGACCACAGAAAAATAATGTATGTGGTCGGTGAAGGAAAAAATTGTGTACACCCTATTAATTCTATTTATCTTTAATTCAAACGGTGACCAATTAATCATATTAATAATGGCTTAATTTAAATAGCGTGTTATCAGCAATAACAGAGTTTAACACGTATCTCACTTGAAATACATTCGAAATGCTAAAAAGCAGAGATAAAACAAATATTGTCTCGGACAATTTTTGCTACATATAAAATAGATGTAATAATGGTTGTAAAGGTCACTGATTAATTAAAATAACTTAAAGTTTATTAATATTTCTATCGTGTTTGTGAGGAATATGTAGTATAGTTCCTTTGCCGACTATATTTTATATTTTAATTCTCAAACCGTGAAAAAACACAACAAAAAATCAACTGTGCAACTTATGTTTAGTTTGATAGTTTTTTTAATTTAGAAAATTCAAACAGTATTTTCTAAATCAAACCAAAGATAACAAGGATGTAGTTTATCAAATTATGTGTATTGTAAATTAAATTGTTTGATAGCGCTATGAATCAATACTTTTTGGACCAAATGTGTTAGAGCAAGATCTGCTTTACGTGAAATAATTGTTGTTCATTATCGTGAAAATATTGCTTGTTTTGTTAAGTTTTGAGTATTGTTCTATGTGACCATATTTTATTGGGTATCTTGTAAGACGTGGGAAAAAGTGCAATTGTTAAAATTTTCAAGTCAAGTAATATTGAGTTTTAAAAAAAATATTGAGCTAAGAAATATATTTGTTGAAACTTTTTTTTAAATTAGTCTTGTTTGGTTGTATTCAATATTACTATTCATTTTTCTATGTGATACAATTATTTTATTCTTAATAGTATTGATAAAAAAAATTGATTTCTAACTGCAATTTATTTATATTCAAAGCTGTGTGGGTTAAAAATAGTTAATTTTACATTAAACTTAAAATAATAAGCAACTTTTTTAATCAGAGTTTATTTTAGCTTAGTTGATTATATCTACTTTCTTATAAATGATTAAAGAAATATACTTGTATATAATTGCACCTGTTAGTAATTTGCAAAAAGAAATAAATACATACACAAGATTATTTTGTTTGCAATGTATAGACGTTCCTATTTGTTCAGTGAATATTTGTTTTTATGTATACATTATTTATTTCTCTTACTGTACATTGTATTGTGTTTATTGAAAATATGTATTATTATAATTGCAATAGAGTTCATTCATATATAAAACATATCTAAAAATCAATTTTGGATTATTATTCCTGTATACAAAAGCACTTCCTTATTTTTTTTCTCAATTTTACATCCTGATGCAAAGTAAAAAATTGTATCATGAACTAAGGCGATCCATGTCTTTAATCATAAATAAATAACGTGATTTTTAAATATGTAATACATTTATTTTATTACCAAAATTCAAGTTGGTTATACGGTTAAGATGCCGTATTTTTACAATAGAGGTGAATGGTTCAATTCCAATCTCTTATACCGAGTGTATTTGGTATATTCCGGTGTATAGTACAAGTTTTCTTTATAGGATATATATATATATATATATATATATATATATATATAATTTAATATAAAAAAATAGATGAGAAGTTAATTATATATTTCTCCTGACAATCGTAGCCTGCCAACTGACAATTATGTAGCCTACACTCATTAAAAATATATAATATATAGTTATTCAATTATGTGCTTTATTTTTCAATTCAGAATTTTGTTTCCGATTTTATATAGACATAATATTTGTCTGGTAACCATAATGCATCTTGAACACTACTATGTCGCCCTCAAGGCCCCCCTACAACAACCCACATCCCCCCACCCCACATAATATATCGCTTTTTACGAATACATGTCTTGTACAAGTACTGCTTTCAGGATCCTGGATTAGATTTATGTCAAAATTTAAAAAAAAAGCAAGGTTAAGATATTGATTGTTTTTCAACAACAAAAGACTAAAGTATGAGAAGTTAAAAATCCTAATATTCAAACAATAAGTAGTCATTTACTATGCAAAAAATTAACACTTTAAAAATGGTTCATCCACGCAGATGGGCTCGCATAAAAAGGCGTCAGTCTCATATTGTGTGGTTTCCCGGTTATGGAGAAATTTAGGTTCGAATCCCTACCGAGTGTAATGAAGTTGTTTATTTTCTGAATGGGTTTTTCTAATACCTCCACGAAAATGAGAGTACAATAACTATTCCTCTGTTTCATCTCTTCTTCATTAGGCTACTACTCTTAAAATGTAATTATACGAATATTACGGATGGGTATTAATATAAATATAATATATCGAACCTTATTTAGTAAAAAAAAAACCTCCATAATGTGAGCCCGCAAGCAAGCTATACCGACTGAACTTCCACCGCCAATAACGATGATAGCGCCAACATTTGCGAATATAGGCTGTCATGTTGTCAGCACAATGAGCCCTCCAGCCATTATTTTCCGTTTTCTAAACCAGAGCTACTACTTCTTTATTAAAATAGCTAATTTTCCCTCACGAGGCTGAATTTTACCCCGTTCCAGGCCCACTGCTTCACAGCTAAATTTTGGAAGAGCCGAAGATCAAACCCGGTACTTGTATCCAGGAGCTTTGAACACTAAACCACAGAGGTGGTCAATATTTAAAAGTAGGTATCCACATTATTTATAAAAATCAAAAACCAAAGTGAAATATTGTGGGAGTCGAGAAATAGGAGGGGAGGAATCCAGTGTTCATATATGGAAATAAAATACGAGCTAGTTTTAAATTTTGGCTAAAATAAATTAATCGACATGTCGTTGAAAATTGTTGACCTACCGACCGTTGTGTGACAAAAGCAGTGCTTGGTGCATCGAAGGGTGGATGGTTAGGCGTGTGACGGGGTGGGGGAAGGAGGGGGCAATAAAGTGATCGGATTTGTTGAACAAATAATAATTGAAGTGACGTGCTCAAACCTATCAGGCATTCTTCCAAGTGAACGAGGGTGCGCCACTGTAAAACAAATCACCGCGACATCTAGTGGTACGTACACAAGCGCTCCTAGTGCCAACAGATTTTACTAACAACGCCATCCTAAACGAGTACCGCCACTTATACATCCAATAATTGAACCTATTAGAAGTAGAGTGGTGTAAATCTATAATTAGTTATACTGACATGATTATAAAATAGTATTATTCGTTTAACACTTTAGCTCAATAGGTAGCGTGTCTGCTTAGTGACCGAAACATCATGGGTTTGATTCCTGGCAAGACTAATAAATTAATCATAGGTGAAATTGGAGTCCCCTCTTCCACAGTGCTGAATCAACTGTTCGAGGGCAGGGTCTTTTATCTGTCCTAGAATTAAATTAATGTGTAAGTAATAGTATGATGAAAACAATTGTTTTCAAAAGTTAATTATTAGTAGGGTACCTTAAATAAAATAATTAAAAAAACACCATATATTCACACTCATATTCACATTCATATTCAAACATAAATTTCTAACCCTGTTCCAGGGGAAAAAATAAACACATATACATAATTTGTGAAAAGGGAGTAGAATGGGAATCAGCATTTATTTTTGCGGGGTTGTGGCGTTTCAACCGGATTGTTTAAAATGTGTCTATGAACTGTTATCACACGTTCAAGTGGCCACATGATCTAAGGCGCAACTCCCGCAGTAGAGTCCTAGTCAGTTTTACTGAGGTCCCCCTCCTCCTTCCCCCAAGATGGTTTTCTCCTCTGCCTCCATGCAAATACGGGCAAACTTCCTCCAAATATAATCTTTCTCGTCCCTAAAATCACTAGCGTCATTGTACACAATCATATAACCCAACGAGAAGTAATACGCGGTGCTAAGAATATATATGTATTAGATTAAATGTATGTGTATTCTAAATTAAGAGTTTTAACTTAATTTAATGTGAGAGGGTGACTATACCCCTCACTCAATCCATATTACAAAATCACCATTCATAACGCACATGTGCTGTATAGTAGGCCGGCCTTTTTGTCTAGTGGTCAGCGCTCCTGGCTACTTATATAGAGGTTCCGGGTTTGATTCTCGGTAGTACCATAGGTATTTTTCCCGAACAGGAATCTTATGGTTGCTATGATCTGGAATGAATCATCGATTTTCCTATTTGATAGAAGAAGAGACGAATACATTTAAATAAATATTTAAATAACGATGGGAAGGCACATAAGAGATAGGTATATAAGTTCAACAAATCAGTTTATTTAAATTTAAACAAATTGATAGAATTACATATGGTTTTCCGAGATATTAAACAAAACTGTCCTTTGTTTATTAAGAGAATTTAAATCATTATTATTATTATTATTATTAGCACCGCGTCTTACTACCCGTCTGGGTTATACGCACTTACGCTAATGTGTAATGGCAGGGTGATTGTGACATGAAATGGAGGACCTACAGTTTAACGTGGGATCCGAACCACGGTAGAGGCCTGGCATTCCCTACACTCACAAGATGTCTTGTCAGAGGTGAAGTAAAGGTTTGGTAATTAGATAAGTTTGTGCCGGGACCAAGGATTGAACCCCGGACCCCCAGTACAGAAGTCCGACACCTTACCCCTAGACCACCAGGTCACCTGAATTTAAATCAGTTACTTAAGATCCCTATAGGGAATATTTGAAGTGAAACACCTAGGTTATACCTGCAATCAATACAAGTATGGTAAAGTCTATATTACGATTGGGAGTAGCTCCACAAAGTAGAACTAACACACATTCCATTATGAGGGTGTGTCCGCCTCAACACAACGGTAATTTAAATAGGAAGAAAATATTAACTAATACAAACGGCACCTGAAGGGGACCGGACTAAATAAATTACACCCCGCGGGCCACTACTCTAGACTAGTAGCACACCCACAGGTTTATCACCGTAGATAGGCGGATCATTAGTAATATAAGAGACTGGTTTCAGTCAAAGACCCAACTAGATCATGAAATAAAGCGAGAGATAACCTGATTTACACCATAATATGATACTAAGCCTTAAGTTAGCCGGAGTATGGCTATACAGTATAGGTCGTCTGAGTATTGCCCAGGTAATTAAGAATATGTCTTATGGACATAGAAAAATGGATCAAGATTTCTAAAATTCTAAACTATGTCTTATGGGCATATAAAAACAAGTCAGAAACTCTGACATACAAAACTATATCATATGAACATAGAAACAAAGAATAACAACTCTACCAAAGATTACTAATAAAAACACTCATGGTGACCGACGTAGCTACATCTGCGATGAGGAGGAGAGACCAACGCCTAGAGCATCTTTATCGCCAGTAGATTAGTTCGTAGATCCTTGCTTCACGTCCAGGCTACTCCTCCGACGGAGCGTTACAATTAAATACAAAATGTGAAGCGAGGGATGGCTGTTTTATACAAAAAGGATTGACGTCTTCAGAAAGGATATACCCCAGAAAAAAAGGGGGGTGGTTAATTTGCAGAATCGAGCAGAAAGACAACTAGCGCTCGCTGATGGCACTGAGCTCAACACAGAAAAGCAACTCTTGTCATTTCATCGAAGTGGGGGCCAGCAAGTAAGATGTCCTTTTGTTGAATCTCCCGGAACAGTCAGCTGGGGCGCTTTCCTCAAGTTTGGACTTTTAACAGCAACATAATTTCACAGTGAGTTAATATCTGCCACACATTATTAGAATTTATTAGTTCTTTTATTTAACGTATTAATTATATATATGGTATTTTGAGTGTAAGTGTTGAACGGGACGCATATACAACCTCAGAAGAAGGTTACATAGCAGCTACTACCAATATAAGACAGGATTGTCTACGCAACAAACGCTGGTGGCATACGCTAAGAAAAAGTACAGTCCTACGTATTTAAAAAACAACTAAATTTGCTAGAGTATAACATATTTTATCGTGATAGATACAGTAGCTGGGCCAATCACCGTGTAGGCCTGTATAGACTTTAAGCCACTCTGTGGGAACAGGGCGTTACCAAGGGTATACGTTGGAGGTTGTCTACACGTCATACCCTCAATGAGATGACGTGAAGGTAGTGATTATGATAGTGTGGAGCCAGTGAGAATCTTGAACCCTACTTAAGCCTAATTGACCATATATACCATTGGAACAGTCCCCTTTTCGGGGAAAATACCTATGGTACCACTGGGAATCGAGCCCGTAACTTCTATATCAGTAGCCAGGGGTGCTGCCCACTCGACTAAGAATACGGTAGCGCACTTCGGTAAAAGCTAACGATGCACTTGAAAGGCAGCGTGAGTCAAAAGTATATTTTATAAATACTAGGTGTTCATTGCTGTTGGAGGATCATGGCGTCAGGAGGTATGAGAAAATAGGTGAATAGTTTTTTGCAAAAAGGAAAAATAACCGAGACCATTTCATTTTTGAGGTCAACAATGACTTTCCCAAAATTTGTTTTAAATAATGTTTTTAATCTTTTTCAATTTTTTAATAAATATGTACACAAAAATAATAATTCTAGGTGCATATGTTAGTCATGCACACAGTTTCCATTATCGCCAGCGCACATGTGCATTTCAAAATAAATTAACAACAATTTATTTTTAATATTTAATTTTTTAAATGCTGGATTACAATAAATAAAAATAATTTTCAAAAAAGCCGTCACCAGTAACAGCCACACAGCTCCATGTCAGTAGTTGATGTGTTAAATTAACCTCCACCATTTTCACCAAAACTGGTCTTGAAGCCAGTGCTGTACATAAAGCACCGACTGAGCTCTTGCTGAACTAGTGCAATGCTGTGATTGTAACGTGCAGCAGTTGACGCGCATTGTCACGTCCGTTGGACCATACAAATCATCGATATCTGATCACACCCAATACATACAGTTGTAGAGACTAGAACTCGCCATAAGAAGACCGAATCCTTGTGTTTGTTTGTCTGGTATTTATTTTGTTTGAACATTAAATTTTGGTACATGATAAATAGAAAGCACATAGAGTGACAGTAGACATCAGCCCTGAAGAGCTCTTGAAGACTAACAATTCACAGAACAAATAATTAGATCTAAATGAATTATATGACGCCATGATTATTTGCCTTCTTTAGGATATAGGCGGGAGAATCAACAAAATCCCACCCCATCTCACATATTGGGTCGACTTAGACCTTAACAATATACATAGTACAAAGAAAATGAAGGAAGTAAAGAAAAAGGAAAAAAATGATATAGATAAAATAAGAGGAAAATAAAGTTTAGCCGACCCCGGTCGAGCGAGCTGCCGGGGCTGGTCGGAGTAAATAATAAATCACTATCAGGGTTACGATGACATTTCCATACGTAACCCTGGCGTGCAAAAGAAAATAAACTTACCGCGGTGGGCTGCGTATCCTTGTGCTATTGAAGCGGGATATCCAAGATGTATTGACACCTTGGCTCTGCTTATCGAGCCAGGGTAAGGTAGATTATTCGTTTCAGAGTTTCGAGAATAGCGCCTGAAATACAATCTTGGTCCAGCACTGGTTTTGTCATTAATCTAAAAAAAAAAAAAACTTTAATTTGAAATTATATCTTTATTGTTAGTTTTTAGTTAATTCACTTGTTGAGAAGTCATCAAAACCAATTTAGACAATCATACTTTATTTCTGAACGTTATGCTAGTACTTGAATCTCTATGTTCAAAGTAGTTGCGTCCTAAACAAGTAACGTTTGGTAGTGAAATTTGTTGTCAGTCACCTTAGCTCAGTCGATAGCATTTCTGTCCACTGAGATAAATGTCCCGGGCTCGATTCCCAACATGGCCGAAAATGTATAATTGGTTAAATGTGAGTTTATCCTTAAATAGTGAAAAATTAACGGCTGGGGACTGGATGTTGTGCCTGTCTTAGTCTTACGTTATATTATAAGGCAAATGAATCTATAACAGGCCTAGTAAGACAGTAATAGTGTTTTATGGTTTTAATAAATAAATTACCCGGACCATAAGCTGGAAACAGTAATGGATATTTTAAAAAATGTTGTTGGTATAACTTTATTAATTAGCACCTGATTCTCGCTTCGAAGGCGTTTGGGAGATATGTACCTTAATATGCTCTGAAAGATATCAAGCTTGACGAGACATATTTACGTTATGGTGTATCTTATAAGATTGGGCCATACAATATTGCTTAGATTTGTCACGGCTTCAGTAACGGTTGCGTTCGATACATTATTGGCTGTATACTTTTCTTTACCTAGTTGTTTATTTTGTAATTACAAATTGGCTTGAGGTTTCTCCTATGGTACATTAAATAATGTTTCGAAGAAATGGAAGTGTTACTTTGGTCGCTCCTTGACAGCTAAATTTCCATCTAAACAATTGGTTATCCTATAAGATACTACTGTAGTAAAATGTATGTAATAATAGTTCAATTTTTTTGATAAAAAGTCGTGTTATGTATTTGATAGCAGACCATCTCCAAGAAAAACATGACTGTGGGGTGTATTATTTAACATTTAAATTAAAAATATTCCCTCCAGCTCCTACTAATAGATTTTAGAATTGTTGTTCATGAAAGCACCAATAATAAAATGGTCAGTTCACACACCTTGGCTCGTCTTACTACTCTTGGGATACTTGTTCCAATTTCAAGCAAAGGCAGGAAATGTATCACTTTAAAAAACGGGGTGGTTTTTATTTCATGAACTGAAAAATTAACTATCTTGGGTCGGATATGTTTGTCCTAGAATTAAGTTTGGATAAGCCGTTAATGGCTTGTAGGGCACTAAATGCGTGAATAAAATACTATTGATTGTATAAACATGCCATCTGTCTCGTTCAGATCAACTGGCTCAACTGGCATTTAGCTCAATTACCCCAGACTTTTGTTTTATTTTTATGTGATTAATAAATTGGTGAGGGTAATTTAGTGCTTCATGGAGATAAAGCAAGATGCAGTACCAACCAACATCAGTAGACATGCGAAATTAATGTCAACCTAGGATAATATGGTTTTTTATACTGATGAAAAGGCCGGGATTCAAAATCCCGTCTGGATGTAGGCCTACTAAGGGAGGTTTATTATGATGATTTACCACTCAACCTCCAGGTTAATCAGGTATATTTCCAATGGATTCTACCTTCTACATATCTACCTTATTAGTTTAATTAAATGAAGCTATCCCAGGTGGATAGTAAGACGCTGGGCAAACATATGCTAGTTAAATTTATACAAATATTCGCATACTTAAAATGTTTCCCATGTACTTACAATTTTCTTGTATACTTGCAAATTGATTATATACTTACAACCTGCTTTGCTCGTTGGGGGGTCCACCCCCAAACCCCCAGTGAGTTTTCTTTGCAAGTGGATGTAAACTATGTAATTACAGAGAGGTTTTTTGATAGGTTTTACCGTTTAGCCACAAGAGACCTCCAAAGAAAGTTCCGCACTAACTTTAAAGTTGCTCAGACATTTTGAATTTCTTTCGGGGGTTAAAAATTAAATTTTTTAACTTTTTGGAATTTTCACGTCGGTTACAGGCTATAAACTATAAGTTTTCCAAATTTCAAGTTTCTAGCTCATTTGGAAGTGGGTAAACAATTATGTCAGCCATGTGGCTTTATAATAGTATAATATTCATACATACTTATATTGTTCTTACATTCTTCGAACTTAATTACATAACTCCAATTTTTTTACATGCTTATTATTACGTAAGAGTGAATAAATCGAGAGTTAATGAAGTGAGAGTGAATTAAATTCAGTCTAGTTTTATTAAATAATACAAACATTTAAAATCGAAAATCCGGGTCCATTAGATTCCCACCCGTGTTCTATAGTACAAGTGTGAAAAGTTTTCAGATTTCTAAATAATATAGGATCATCTGAAGGGCGTGAAAAGACAGACACACACAAACACACACACACATACACTAGGAAATTATGTGTATTAAATATAGAAATTGCGTTTTGGCCCAAACCATGGTGAACAAAAATATCACCTCTCCCCTTTCCCTTAACTTAGAGACTTTATAATTTTGTCGATTTTTGGGGACTTAAGGTGAGATGGAAGGGGTTGTGAAAAAAAACCAGTGTGTTTGCAGTTTTTATGTGAGAACATTTTTTTCGCTAAAATAAATGAAATATTTCCCCAGTACAAACCTAGAGTTTAATTTATCTTCACACGTTGACCTCAGCAATAAGTTGGAAGTATCTGTAAAGGGTGTCTTGGAATTGAATGACAACCTTTTCTCTTCATTTAAAAAGTTTCTCACTTAATGCTGCTATGATCATGACATATATTTAACAACTGTTGAGGTCAACATGTGAAGAAAATTAAACTCTAGGTTTGTAGTGAAGTAATATTTTATTTATTTTAGATAAAAATACGTTTTGCCATAAAAACCGCAAATAACAATTACCTATTCTCACGTCCTCTTCCCTCCTATCTTAAGTGTTTCAACGAGGACTCAATTTGACCAAGAATTCCACAGAGTTCGAGATGTTTTCTTGACTTTCATATATAATCATTTATTTCACACTAAATTATGTTTATCATTTCTTGGTGACCTGGAGGTCTAAGGGTAAGGTGTCAGACTTTTGTGCTGGCGGCCGGGGTTCAATCTTCGGTCCCGGCACAGATTTATCTGATTTCCAAACCCTTCCTTCACCTCTGACAAGACATCTTGTGAATGTGGGGAATGCCAGGCCTCCACCGTGGTTCGGATTTCACGTAAAACTGTAGGTCCTCCATTTCATCTCACAGTCACCCTATCATTACACATTAGCGTAAGTGCGTATAACCCGAACGGGTAGTAAGACGCGATGCTAATAATAATAATAATTAATAATAACAATAATAATAATTATTATTATTGTTATTATTATCATCTCTTTCTCTTCACCCTCACTCAGCCACTGCCTCTTTGTTGCTTTTGGCTTCCTTGTTAATTATTTATTTGTGTCGATAACAATAATGGTCAATTCTGCGCTGACGCACCTTTAACTCAAATAATAATATTAATAATATTACAAGCCACCTGTGTCTCGCAAACACTTGAAGTCAGACGAAATGGAATTTGTACAAACATAGCGCAATAGAACGATCTACTTTTATGATACGTGCACTTGATATTATCTCAAGTTCAATAGCTTGTAAAGATTGTACATATTTAGGACATATTTCAGATAATAATAATTATATTAGCTATGTGTTCAACTGTGTTGCGTAGCTGATCGCGAAATTTAGTCCATAATTAGCTAGTTTTTTCTTACTTTTTTATATAAGCACCGCGTATTATTACCCATTCGGACTACATGCTTACATTCTAATAACGCTAACAGTTTTAGGGGATTAGGAAGGTTATAACTATAGAAAGTGTAACCGCATTAGTGTGGAGGGTGGAAAAACAATTTTAGAAAAAAACATCAGTACATCCGACCGAGATTCAAATCTCAATTTCTCCGTCATCAGCAGTCTAGTCCACTACGAAAGTAACGCTTTAGACCACGCGGCCACCAAAGTGTGTGTTAGACTTAGCTGCATGGGGCCTATAAATATGTGGGGCGATTTTAAACTCTCTGTACAAACTTTAAAGGGAGTTGGAGAATACAAAAAAAAACTTTTTCTCTAAGTAATGTAGGCCTATGTCTGCAGAAACATATGCCAGACAGTTGCGTACCATGCTATTTACGTACACCCAAGAAATAGCCAGTATTGCGTACATTTGTTTATTTTTCTACCTGAGTACGCCGTTGTTTATTTTTGCTCAAATTTAAGGAATGACAATTGCGTACATGCCTCTGGCCTAGCCCCAGGTATGCGTGGGTAGGAAAGAAGTAGTGTTTGTCAAATCGGCCACCTCTACAAACCACCCTAACTTATCTAACCTAACCTAATATTAAAAAATACGAAGAAAGTCAAGATATCGCCAAATGCCTGAGATCCTTGTAGTATCTTCAGAAGTTGGAGTAGATAGTGGAATCTGAATACTGAAATATATTTCTGAATACTGAAATATATTTCTAAATAAAATTGACAATAAAACTGTGTTTTAAAAATAAAATCTCAAAAAATTACAAAATTCTGTAATAATCAGCAGTAATTAAAAAAATTCACCTCCCTCAAACCCCCCACACTTCCAATCCAGGGTGTACGCATTTATCACTGTGAAGCTGACCCCTACCTAGGTCGCCCACATGCTCGACCCTTTGGGTGCAATTGATGCGGTACGCAATTGCCAGGAATCCGTCCGCAGACGTAGCCCTTTGGTGCTACAGGGCCCTATTGGGCTATTTTTCGTCGTTCTCATTCGTAACGCGGGCTTAGAACATGTAACGTGAAGCATTTCAGTGATTATGATATGACACATGAATCTAGCACATGGGGCTGGGGAATTTTTCTAAAGGTACGACAATCAATGCGTCGAGACTGTCAGGCATGCATGACTAAATTGACGGTCGCTCCTTTAAGAAACTGCTGTAAACTTGCTGTAAATAAAAAATATTGTTCACACTTTCTGCCTTTAATTTATGTACCAACAGATCCCTTCGAACACCCAAGAGTGACGTTTAACGGACATATAATTATTAACTAAAAAGGTTTGTTTTAGTGTCCCCTATCTCCCATTAAAGTTTGTACAGGAAGTTTTGAATCACTTGTATATTTACGCTGATTTGCTTTTGAGAAAACCTTATGAAAACCCTAGGCAACAAGTTTCGGTTCTAGTCTAAGATACAGACACATAGCTTGCACCGTGAAAACAACTTTTTCTGTTTCATTAATCAAAATCTTTAAATTAGATATTTTTTTCAATCACAATACGTCTTTCTCTACGTAGAATCTATAGAAATCAAAAATAATTTGGCGTATTTTTTCTAAAATGTTTAGCTTACTGTATTATAATACCGCTGTCTTCTTACGTATCTCCACAATCCACCAGAGGCTGTGCGTTAGGACATTGTTGAGTATCCGAGGACTGCTCGAATGGAAGGGTGAAGAGGGGTGATAAACATCACCGTATTTCCCGTTCTGCATCGTCCGAGGAAAGGCAGAGGATAATGTAAGAAATAGTGACTCTCCGTGACTTCTTGTCGGTTTCCGTCACACTTTTTTTTTTTTAAGGATGGGAACAAGGAGAGGGATGATCACTGTACTGTACGTCTAGATTATATGCCACCAACTCTTTATGTACAGGTATTTTTAGACATGACAGTTTATTTAGAAAACTTTTGATAAGATTATGTTATACCAGTTCGAAATAAACTGGAGCAATATTTGTTTCCTAGATCTTTGGTTTACGGCTGCATCTACCTACCAATATTACACCCGTTTGTTTGGAAATTGGATTTTCCTATTGTAAAACTAGTGCGCTCTCTGAAAAAAAAAATCAAATTTGAAAATTAATAGTATAATTCTCTAGCTTATTTATAAAAAAATATTTAGACTTTTATTTAAAACTAATAGGATAGGTTTTTCCAAAGTAAAATACATTGTTGCAAAAATATAATGGAAAAATGAGCCTAACATACCAATCCAGCAAATATCATAAATTAAATAACATATATATATATTATTAGCATCGCGTCTTACTACCCGTTCGGGCTATACGCACTAACGCTAATGTGTAATGGTGGGGAGATTGTGAGATGAAATGGAGGACCTACAGTTTAACATGGAATCCGAACCACGGTGGAGGCCTGGCATTCACCACATTCACAAGATGTCTTGTCAGAGGTGAAGGAAGGGTTTGGCAATCAGATAAATCTGTGCCGGGACCAAGGATTGAACCCCGGACCCCCAGCACAGAAGTCTGACACCTTAACCCTAGACCGCCAGGTCACCCAACATATTATAGAAATAAATGGGGAAAACACAAACGACCAAAATTCTCATGTAGTAAATTATAACGTGAGATAAAATTTTCTTAAATTGGTTGTTTGTAGGCTAATCTTAAGAATGAGGATTTTAGAAAAATAAGCGCGTCATCTTGGCAATCAAAAAAGACACTCTTCAAATATAAATTCTAAACAGAATTATTTACATTATTTTTACAAAAATCCAAATTTTCAAACTCAATTAGAATATGTAAACTACCCTCAAATTAATTATATTTTTAAAAATCTAAAAACAAATTCTTACTTATCATCAAAACCATTTCCAAGTTACTCATTTTGAAATTAATCTTTAAGGGGTATTTTGAAATATTTCAAATTCACTAAGATGTGTCGATAGCAAACCACCATTAAATGAACTTATTTATATTGTTAATATAATAACAAATACCCATTTGTAACCAAATCGCTAGGGCTGTTTTTAAAATATTCCAGATTTTAAAAATATTGGTCGTCAGTAAACTAAACTTACACGAATTTAGCCCCAAAAAATACGTATTATTTTTACTTATTATTTCAAACACTCCAAAAATATACATTGTAAACAAAATCGCTAGAACCATTTTTGAAATATTCGGATTTAAAAAAATCAGCCATCGGTACACTAGCCTTCAATTAAGGTCAAAATAAAAATATATCTGAGGCATATCATCTAACTATCAAGTTTGAATAAAATCTATCAAACCATTTAAGATATGTGGCCATGGACAGACAGACAAAAAACTGTAAAACCCACTTTTTTGAGTTTGGGGTACATAAAACGTAAAGCTTCATCATAATCTTGAGATAGAATTTTTTGCAATTTTAATACTTTCTCTTTAGATGTAAAAGTGAAAAGGAGCATCACTGTTCATCAAAGACTTCCATTTAAAAAATATATTAAAATCAATAGTTTGCTGTTTTTAATATTACTTTAACTTTACTATAAGTTATTTTATATTTCAAAGATGTGTAAAGACAGGAACAAAATCAAAGGTAACCACTTATGTAAAGTTCCCTCTAAGTCATTTCCTGGAAACATGAGATGTACCATTTTGTTTATAATTTCAAAGGGTGTATATGAATTTTAATTAAAATACTTTGAGCGGGTTTTGAGAAAATAGTTTTTTTTCTTTTTTTCGCCATAAAGTAAACTACCCTTAATTTTAGGGCTGGGTGGATAATTCCATAAATACATCTGTGAAATCTTATGAAAACCCCAAATCTCAAGTTTTAGCCTTATCAATGAAATAGTTTTGTCTGTAGCTCTAGTTCAAAAGGATTAACAGATGGGAACAGACCGAATTGAGACACATTTTTGAATTCGGTAGCACGTAAAACGTAAAGATGCATCATAATCTTGAGGTAAAAAATGTTCACGATGACACTAGTAGACTACTTTATCTGTATGAAAAACTAACACGACAGATAACTACAAAAATATGCCATGTATTTTCAACATTTTCTTTGAGGAAGGCATAGGCCATTTCTGTGCATAGAATCGCACACAAACAAACCAACACCTTTTAACAAAAATCTTCTTCAAACAGGGTATGAACTACAATGTGATATGAATGGCATGAATGGTGACCTAACAAAAGGTGGAAGAGTTTCGAAGGGCAAGGACAATATAGATACGGGTGCGAGTGTTGATTCTGCGATATGGGACACAATCCAGGTTCTTGATGCAGTACTTCCTCAGGTAAACACGAAGCCAGTATCTAGGGCCGTATTACGGGTCGGTCGTAAGACTGCCTCACCGACAGTCTCCCCCTCCGCCCTTTCTACCTCCTGTTATCTCTAGAGTGTTTCTTTCGTAACAATAGGTTTGGTTCTTCATCAGACAGATGTAGAGAAGAACTAATACAAAGGACTTCCATTCACAGATAAAGAAAATAACACAATTCTTTGAGACTTTCTTTAATGTTTCGGAGAGGGAAGAATAAATAAAAAGAGAATCAAATATTGAACGAATTGAATTACCGCGTGGAAAGAAACAGGAAGTGTCAGGGAGGGAATTATGTGTGTATTTATAGTATATAAAGATAACACAAGATATTAGAGAATAATCCATGAAGATATGAGTTATTATTAATTAACATTATTTTATTTGTTTTAGCGTTTACTTTTCTATTTTGAAAATTGAAAAATGATACCTGGACACGGGAATCAGACCCGGGACCTTTGATTTCGTATGTAACCACCGATTTTTTACCCATGAATCGTCCCATGCCCAGGGTGATTCTTCACTCACGAGCCTGGATACGGGACGATTCGAGGATAGCTCAGTGGTTAGTGCATTGGCGTACTAGGCCAAAGGTCCCAGGTTCGATTCCCGTGTCCAGGTTTCATTTTTCATGATATGATATTTAGATGTGAGTAAATCCTCACTAAAATAAATATAATATCTCCGGCTATTTGATTCATATACCTTTCTGTTATATCAAAATTTAAGAAAAATAGTCCGTTTTAACGTGGATAATATGTATTAAAATATAGCATATTAAAAATACTATGCTAATTACTAGTTTATTGAAAAAAGTTATGCTTGCTAATTTTTTAATAAACACATCATTATTTTGGAATAAAAATGATCAATTGGGCCAATTTTCAGACACACTAATATTGTGAAATATAAATCAAATCGCTTTGTACAAAAAACAAACCTCAAAATGAAGAACATTAGATATAATAGCTTTTAAACATTAAAAAAAAAATCTTTATGGATTAGATTTGAACAAAATATTCCATAGCTTTAAAAAACCACTGAAAACTTTACTGCAAGACGCAATAGTTGAAATAAAATATTTCTTTAAGTTGAGGTAACCATTTGTCCCAGATTTTCGGGGACAGTCTTAAAAATAAAGCTTATGTCCCAGATTAAATCTGGCCCCGATTTTTTAAATTAACTAATACGGTTTGAAATTTATTTGGATTAAATACAAATATTTTAATCAATTAAATTCACTTATTTCTCATTCATCCTGACATTGTTTCTTAACTTATAGTGCTGATATTCGTCTAGTTTATCATTGTAATGTATAGAATTTTATCACTTTCATTATGTAAAAAAAAACATTTTACAGATCTTATTTAATTGACAATTTCCAATAACACAAATATGAGAAACATGATATAGCGTGAATTATGTTTGTACATCAAATTGGGGTTAGCGAAGCTGTGAAATATCGGAGTAGAAAGTCAATTATGTTTTGCTTCAACTTCGACACCCATAATAATATTTGCATCTTCGAAACATCTTATTCAATGTTTAGCCCTTGATATTCTATCTCGTTAGAATTACGTATAACGAATTTATAAGTGAATTATTTTGTGATACAGAAGATAAATAAAAATAATGTCAACAAAAAAAATAATAATTTTTTTCTTCACTTTTCTGTTTATCTAGATACACTTAAATGGATGATTTAAAAATTAGAATTAGCGTTAACCGCTTCGGTGGTCGAATAGTATAAGGCATCATTCCGTAATAGACTAAGACTGACGTTGGCGGTGAGAAATAGGTGTGTTTTTACTTAAATGGTTCTACATTCTCTCTCCACTCAAAAGTGGGCACATTTCCTCAAAAAATTTACCATCTTCAATCCTAACAAATTATCGAAAAAAAAAAGATATATATATATATATATATATATACAGGATGTTTGGAGACTCAACGCCAAAACTGCACATATAGTTTGAGCCAAAAAAAATACGAAACTCCTATAAATTGTGTTCAATTTTCTAAGTACAGCGCTGGGAGAGCAAAACTGTGCAAGCATGCGTGTACAACAAGTTACGAAGTTGCATAGTAATTATCGAACAGCACTGCTCATTTAATGATGGTAATCACTTTCTGTGATGTAAGAACGTTAATGATGAGCCTCAGAAAATGTATTCCTATTTCTAGATAGATTAGTGTGTTGTTTACTATTAATTGTGGTATGTCCTGCTACTGTTCTCCAAGATGTCGAGGTGTGCAATGCCACGCGCCTAACTCATATGCAACCTGTTGCACATCTTTGCTCTCCAGGCGCTATACGTCAAAACTTTAAACACAATTTAATTGTATTAGCATAGTTTGCTGGATGTAATTGTATATAGATTTTGTATTACTTTGGCTTCAAACAAACTTATGTTCAGTTTGGGCGTTGAGTAGCTTAACCCTATGTATAAATGAGTTATTAACTAGCGGGTAATGAAACCCTGCGAGATAAAAAAAAAAGTGTCATGTAACAACAAAACTTTATATTCGATTCCAGCTTTGACTTTGCTTCGCATGTTTAAAGCTACGCTTTAACTTCTTTTCGCAATTAAAAGGTAAATTTCGCTCACCCATTCTATTTAAATGACAAATACTTTCTCTGGCTATCATTAGCGATTTTATAATGGCTGACCCTGAGAATATCAAGAACATAATAATGTAATTTTATACTAAGTTCGTTAAAAAAATTCGTTTACTTTGTAAACTACACGCCTGCGTGTATCATAAAGACATCATATTCTGTTGTCTGTAAAGTATCTCGTATTCTATTGAACATATTGTACTGAGATAAGTTGACACGAGGACAGCATGAGAGTAACTAGCAGAGAATGCCCGCCATTGTTTGGTACCGGAAGTCAGCCCAAGCACACACAGACACTTAGCACCACATTGTTGCCCCCCGCGTCCCCCTATTCTACTTTATATCCTCATCCTCCATAGATTGACAAAAGACGGTGACTACCAGCTTTGAAAACTGACTTCAAACTTGCGTGTTCCATATTGTTGTCGGAAACTCCTTTTGGAAAAGGATCGATCAATACCCAACAAATAAATTTTAACTAGTTGTCTTAAGTTTCAATTCAAATA
Organism: Timema douglasi; assembly: GCA_901482245.1. Taxonomy (NCBI): domain Eukaryota; kingdom Metazoa; phylum Arthropoda; class Insecta; order Phasmatodea; family Timematidae; genus Timema; species Timema douglasi. The sequence goes on along the minus strand of CABEEJ010000081.1, from coordinate 304,430 downwards.
CTAATTAGTTCGACAAGTCTAGTACGAACAAACAACTTTGACTGTACCAAACTATTAGTAAATCTCGTTTGAAAAAAACAAACCACTTGTGACTAACAACAGTTTTCACTAACATTTCATATAAATACAATTATATTTTATCAGAAATTGCCTTATCTGGTTACTAAAAAGGTTATTATAAATGATTTCATGTAGTCATACGTCAAATTGTGTTATTTATACCTGCCACGTAGAATAACACTAATTATATATTAAAATGTTATCAATGGTGACCGCAAAAAAGTATGTATTTTCGAAAGGTTTATTCGTAGCAAAAGCTTACTTCATTATACTTTGACCTTGAGCCAGAAGTAGGAGCTACCAGCTCCAGATCCTGCGAAAAGAGTACATTCTAAAAATGATGACCGGGGAATAGGGGGAGGGACTATCAGTTTTTTTTTTAAATATATGTACTAAAGTGACTGTAAAATGTTTCACAATACATCAAATGTTGCGAAGTACTACTACACTTCCCCAACCCAACTACATAAAAACGGCACCCAGCTGACAACATTTTCTGGAGCGAATACGGAATGGTTATGAAAATTTCAAAAAAGTGTATATTTGGCCATTAATGATAAATTAAAAGTAGGAGTGAGCTGTTTTACCACCTCGAAAAGAGTACGAGTGAACTTAGAAGAGTAACCCTATCCAGGAGGTCAAGGGTCAAATTGTTCACATCAGTGTGTTTGAATAAAAATCAATGTTCGTGCAGTTCTTCTTAATTACCCTTCTTAAACATACTATTTTTGATATGAGATTCTAGTATACCTTGTGGTATAACTTCAAAAACGGCGACCTGGTGGTCTAGGGGTAACGTCTTGGACTTCTGTGCTGGGGCCCAGGGTTCAATCCTCGGTCCCGGCACAGATGTATCTGATTGCCAAACCCTTCCTTCGCCTCTGACAAGACGTGTATTAATCACAACTTGTGAATGTGTGGAATGCTAGGCCTCCCCCGTGGTTCGGATCCCACGTTAAGCTGTAGGTCCTCCATTTCATCTCACAATCACCCTACCCTTACACATTGGCGTAAGTGCGTATAAACCGAACGGGTAGTAATACGCGGTGCCAATAATAATAATAATAATAATGCCAGCATTGCCTGAAAGTCACTGTTGTCAACATATTTGTAAATAATTATTTGCTAAGTATTAATATTATTATCAATAAACAATATTATCAATCACTATTAACAAGACTTCCTTAAGGATTACAGTAGAATTGTATTTTTAAATAATCAAATTAAAGAAACATAGTCTAATAAATCCACTTTATTTTTTCTTTTAACTTTTGTGGCAACTACAGGTTAAATAAAACGTGAAATTATACATTTAATGGTATTATATTCAGTTATTTATATTTTCATAACTGGCCTCTCATATCCATCAATAAATGGTTTGTGATAATAAAGAGAAAAATGCATACAAAATGTTTGTGAAATAATAAAAACTTTAAATTTTGTAAACGCAGATACTAGTTGCCATTCACTCGATAACAAGATCGCTTTCGTCATCAACCGTCAGAATCATTTCATTTTAGTGCGCAATATTTGTTTTTGAAAATAAGGCCGCTTTTAACTAGCTCTTACTGTTGATAATTATTTTTTTTAAAGCAAACGCTACTTTCAAAAGAAAAACAACCAACTGTTATTCTTTTAATAAAAATCTTACAAATTTTTTAAATATACACTATAACAGTGAAGTATCATGAAACACAATTAATAAAACCATGTACAGTACTTTTGTCCACAAGTTGAAGCGAAAAAAATACTTTATTGTTTAAGTATTTAGGCGTATCTGAGTTACTCTTAGTAGTTTCATTTAAAAAATTTAATTAAAAAATTGTATTTTTTTAATATTAATTCGGCTTCCTAGTAATCCATGTGTTCTTTTGTGAATATTAGTTCGATGTGTGAGTGTGTTATCCTTGGAAAATATACGGTTTTTAGTGATCTTTAAATAATTATTTTTCCAATATAATATTGAAGGGTGTGATAAAAAAAAAGCAAGTGTTTCTAAGTGATCAATATACATTTTAATAAAATTCAATTATATGTATCAAGACTATAAAATATATATTTTAACCCCAAGATTGTGTTGTGTTGACCACTACCATAAACCTCAAGTTTAAGGATTTTTATAGTATTTGAAAAACTTTGTGAAGTGCAGTTATTATAAGAAGAAACTGGATCAAGTTGAAACTCCAGGCAAGATCAGGAAGAAGCAACCGACGCCTGGGTGACGCCTGGTGAATCCTCACCAACGGGAGCAAATAGTTGCGCCGGCGCAAGTTTGAAAGATGTGCTCAAATAAATATGCATTAAAAGAAGCAGGCGCAATTGGAGAACAAATTTGCGCCATTTATTTGCCACCACTCAAGAGTAGGCGCAACTATTAAATCATGACTCTCACTTCAATAAAGTTAAAGGGCGTCATACTATCGCAATGGTTTAAAACACAACTAGTTAACTGTACTCCAATTAATAGTCAAGAAATTAAAATAACACAAGTCTGTCAAGAACAAAATTTGTTTAAATTTAGATTACTTACATTTTATTGTTGAATTTTTACATTAAAACAATGCAATGGCCCTTCTTGCATTATTACAAAACAAAACCACGAACTGTGTAATCTTTGTCCAGATCCAAAGATGTTTGAACTTCTCGAAGACCAAATACATCTCGTCATTAAATATCGCGTTTATTGTAGCTTTATATTAAGTTTTAAAGTTTCTATAAATGTTTTAAGCTAATAATATAAATAGATACTAAATTCTGTACTTATATTGTTTTTGTAAAGCATCCGGAAAGAGGCCGCTTTAATTTTATTGCTAGTTTATAAGAAAAATTTGTAGAAATCTTTGTATTTGCTGTCATTTTCATTAGATATTTAAAATAAAGTAGCCTAGACTTTGAAAGTAAATTATTCAGAAGGATTGGTCGAAAAGAGCGGAATTGATGACGTTTATGGTAACGTCACCATAATCTTGCTCCAGTTTGCGCCTTGTTTATTGAATACAGAAATGAAGCAAATAATAAGGCGCATCTTTGGACGTAGGTTGCACCATTTCTATACCTGCAGTAGAATTGTACTAGTAAGTGAATCCAGTCCCTGGAGTATATGTAGAAACTCTTGATGATTTTACAAAAGATTCTGTTCGTCAGGTCATCAATAGAATGTTTCACGAAGGCCAGAGCAAATGTTTTTGCAGATAATATGGTTTGGCTTAGGGATACATAATTTGGTCTCGTAAATTTTCATTGCTGGCAGGCAAAACCAAATAAGTGGTATCACTTTAAAAATCCGATCCAAATTCACAAGTGAATAACTAACTTCACTTTCAATGGTGATCAAGTGCTACATTTGACCCCCATAGCATTCGACGAATTACTTTAAATACATTTCTTTCTTTCTTTTACCATAGATTAGGGTAAAGTAGAAAGTATTATTATTATTATTATTATTATTATTATTATTATTAGCATCACGTCTTACTACCCGTTCGAGTTGTACATACTTACGCTAATGTGTAGTGGTAGGGTGATTGTGAGATGAAATGGAGGACCTACAGTTTAACGTGGGATCCGAACCACGCTGGAGGCCTGGCATTCCCCACATTTACAAGATGTCTTGTCAGAGGTGAAGGAAGGGGTTGGCAATCAGATAAATCTGCGCCAGGACCGAGGATTGAACCCCGGACCCAAAGTAGAAAGTAACTTACCTCTAAGAAAATAAGAACTTATTTTTTAAGGTCTATATTAATAAAATTTCACTTTAATTTTCGTGTTATTTATTGATAATATATATCAAAAGTAACAGTTCTGCAGATTACATGATACAACGTATAAATATATGAAAGTAGTTTAAGGATATTTTGTAACTGTCAGATGCAGTCCTTCACACCATAATCCTACTATCATAATACCCGTACTAGTTGGCACGTGGTATAAATGTCAAGATCCTTTACTCCGGTTTTCTTGTGATGGGGAGGTCGGAGTTCGAACCTCAACCAGGTGTACTAAGGGTGTGAATGAGTAAATTATTTCCTCACTCTTCCTTCCCGCAAATGTGGGTATATTTATTATCCCTACCACATTGACGTGATAAATATGCATATAGCCCAAACTGGTAAGGAGAAGTGGTGGGGAAAAACAAACTAATAGCTATCACATATCTTCTAAAGTGTACTAATAAAATAAAACCCACTTCGGTGGCCTCGTGGTCTAACGCGCTACTCTCGTAATAGACTAAACTGCCAAAGACTGGGAGATTGGGGTTTGATCCCAGTCGGGTACACTGAGGATGGTTTTCCTAAATTGGTTTCCATTCTCCCTCCAAGCAAATGTGGGTGCACTCCCTCTAAATTAAATATTCATAATCCCCGACACATTAATGTAATTATTACATAGGCGTATAACCTGAACATTTAGTAAGATGTAATTTTTTTTTTTAAAAGTACAAAACCTATTAAGAGTCAAATGGTTCAATCTGTATCGAAAATTGCACTTAAAAGTCTGTAATATTTTATTACTAAATCCCATTGAGATAAAGCCGAGTAACAAATCAATTATATTATTAAGTGCAAGGTCCACACTATCCTCTCATCCAC
>CABEEJ010000081.1:282995-298567 GCA_901482245.1 Timema douglasi | reverse complement strand
TTTTTTTTTTTTTTTTTTTTTGCGATTACAATACTTTTTCCATTCAAGGGGTCACCTGAAAATAAATAGTTGATAACCAAACAAACTTTTGTACTAAATTATATACAACTGTAACCACTTGCTACAAAGCGCTCAATCTCATTTAGTCTGGTGAGCAGACGGTGAGGTCAGCACTCGAAACCTGACTTGGTATACTGAGGTGCTTTTTCCAAAACAATTACTCCCCTCTTTCATTCCTTGCAAATTCGGTTGTATTTATTCCATATTAACTCTCTCATGTAACCCCCATTATTGTAATTAAGGCGTAGCTGGGATTCTAGGATTAGTTAGCTTTATTTTTACCACCACATCTTATTACCCGTTCGGTTTGTATTCATTCTAACTAATTACAGTAATATGTTAAGGATAAGTAAGGTTTAATTTAAGAAGAAGTGTACCTGCATTTGCGTGAAAAACCATTTAGGAAAAATTAACCCTCAGAACACCCGACCGGACCCACTTCGGTGGCCGCATGGTCTAAAGCGCTACTTTCTCAGTAGACTAGACTGTCGATAATGGGGAAATCAAGGTTCGAATCTAGGCTGGGTGTACTGAGGGTGGTTATTCCAAAAATTGTTTTTTACTCTCCTTCTACGCAAATGCAAATACAAATACACTTTCTAATCCCTAAAAAATATTAGCGTTATTAGTACCTAAGCGTAAAAGCCTAATGGACAGTAAGAAGTGATGCTAAGAAAACCTGACAGTGAATCGAACCTTAAGCATCCCATCATCGGCAGTATAGTATACTGCGAGAGTAGCTCACTAAACTATGTGACCACCGAAGCGGGTAGTACTATTATTAACTAACGAGATATTCATTTGTCGTTATACTTATTTTTGAGAAACTTAAAACCTAAAATTGAGTTCAAAGTTGTCAGTGAAACAGAAATAAATAAAGTTTTGATTTTTGAAAGAAAACTCGATGACAAAGCTTGTGCCTTTTGACGCACAAGAGGCCGCCAACAAGAGGAGGGACAGTGGAATTGAGGAAATGAGAGGGAAATAAATAAAAGAAGACGAATAATTGAACACGACAACACCTTGGCGAAACATTAGGCGGGCCATGGCGGTGTAAGTCACTTGACAGCTGTGTCCATTGTTACCAAACATGTCACATTGCAGCTAGATTAGCAGATAGTTACCTTGTTAACTCTTTCAGTACATTTTTTAGCACCACGTCTTACTACCCGTTCCAGTTATACTCTTATGTACTAATTAGGAACTAGGCAGGTTATATTTAATGGAAGTGTACCCGTATTTGAGTGGAGGGAAAGGGTAAAACCTTTTTGAGAAAAAACCTTCAGTACACTCCACCGAGATTCAAACCTTGATCTCCCCATCATCGGTAGGCTAGTCTACTGTGAGAGTAGCGCGTTAGACCACGCAGCCAGCGAGGCGGGTTTCAGTTTACTTGACAGAGAACATGTCTCTCAACTTTATTACGTGCAAAAAGAAATAAAAATATTTAAAAAATATTCTTATACGTTTTATAAAAGAAACTTAATTAACTTGGTCCATGAACAGGATAATTAAACATCTCAACAGTAGACTATAAGAACAACTAGACACTGTGGTTAAATGTCTTATTGCAATATAAATTTAGTCCATAATGGAACAATAATCCTTGTCAATATGAAACATTCGTGAGTGAAATAAATAAATAACCTTTACACAAGCCTTGGTAGTCACACGATAAAAGTTTCTGGTGATGTGGAGGCATAGGTTCAAACCTCGGTCGGGTGTATTTTGGGCTATTTCCTATATGTATATGATTTTTATTTGTGGTTTACCTATCTTTTCTCCACACTAATGTGGGCGCACCTTACATCTACACTACCTAACTCTTAAATTAATACGTTGATTACCTTGGTGTTAAACAAAATAATTAAAAAACCAAAATATTTAAATATATAGTGGGTCTAAGTAAAAATATGTTTGAAATAATTAAATCCAACATGAAGAATAAACATAAAATATTGCCCCTCTATTTTCCAGAACCATAAAAATAAAAGTTATTGAAATGTTATAAACTATTTTTTTTATTTGGACCCACGATTTTTTTATCAATATTTACAAATAGCTACGCTGTCATATGTCAGTACTAAGTATGACACTATTAACCCCAATTTTGATACCTTTTAAGCCGTTAAGGTGGAGATGTAGGAAAAACGAATTAAATGGCAGTGTTTTTTGCAGTTTTTATAGTAAAACAATAAATAAATTATTACTTCATTAGAAACAGTTTAATTTTCTTAACATGGTGACCTCTAACAGTTCTTGAATATCTGTCAAGGGTGTCCTGGAATGTAATGACAACTTTTTCACTTCAGTTAAGAAGTTTATCATCTAATGTCATCAGGGGCGCACCTATGATTTTGAGCTTGGGGAGGGGGGCATTTTTACAAAATAATTTTCATAATTGCAACATTATATATTTCAATTACTGTAATATTTAGAAATTTGATTTGCAGTTGGGATATAAGAGATATATAAAATTAGAGATGCCCCCTAAAAAGTGGGGTTCCTGGGGTTTCTCTCCCAGGAAAAAAAATATTTCAAAGGAGGCAGATGGGAATCTTTAAGCTAATTTGTACCAAAATCGTATTCTTGGCCTACCCTCTGTCACTGTGTATGCCACTGGATAACAGGTCTGTGCTTACACATTCTTCTTCACACCCAGGATTTGCAGTTGGTGGGGTTGGGGGTATATAATAAAATCTCAACTGCCCCTTCCTCTCTTCCTGATAAAATAGTGTTCTTAAATTGTGCACAAAAATAATAATCTTAGTTACTGTACCCACTTCAAAACTATGTATAAGGAATAAATACTCTAACGATTTTTAGAAAATATTTCAGTATCACAGGTCCCGTTTTCATTTAAGTGCAAATTAAATTTAAAAATCAACAGAGAGAAGTATTCCTTTGAAAAACCCTAATTACTGCACAAATTTAATATCTTTTATATTGAATATAATTTAAACAAAATATAATAATTGATTAATTGACGGAACATAATGCTAATCATATTTTTGTAATATCCTTAATTTTCTGGGGGAAGATATTCAGCAAGCCCCCCCCCCCTTTTCCCCCCGTGGGTGTGCCCCTGAATACCACTGCTGATGACAGCTGATATTCAACAGCTGTTGAATGAAACTACTATTTGTTCATACATAAAAAATACTACTAAATTTGAGAAATCATAATATTAAAACGAAAGAGTTATTTAACTGTTACTATTTCATTGTTGTCAAATGATGAATGCACTACGATAAGTTATGTTTTATGTTTCGAACGTAATATTGTATCTAATTTCCCGGTTAATCATCTGATAGGTGAGGTATTTATACCGATCTATTAACCGACCCGTGGTAAAGTGGTAAATGCACCTGACAACGATCCAGAGGTCCTGGCTTCGATTGCCGGCTGATCCTTTGAGTGTTTTTCTCGATAGGGGATTACCACACTGGTCACCAGGGTTTGGTAAATTAGTCTAAAGTTAGGCTTAAGTGTTTCCCCTGATTCCACACCCTCATTCTCACTATCGCCCTCATCTCATCGGGACATGGGAAGAGCTTCCACGGAAAGGATGTACGATTACTACATTCGGGCGTGTCCTGGATAACGATGCATTAATAATATTAATTAAATATTAGAACTAATAAAATGTTAGCACTTTTGTCTGTAAATAAAAAAGTGGATCGTTGAATTTTCTAATTTTATTAAGAAAAACTATGTCAAAAAATATCGAATATGGTATGTAGGCACTGAAATGATTTGTAAAATATACGTTTTGAATGAAACAATAATGGTAGCTTTACATTTGAAGCGTGTTGTTTGCGCCCTTTCAAAAAAAAAAAGTGGGCGTTTGCATCCGCCTAAAATAAACCGTAAGTGCCCACGCCCGTCAGCGAGTCAAAGCCTTGATACTAGCAACCGGAAGTCATTAATAGGACGTATGGGACGTTTACTCTTTGAGCGGTTCTGTTTCAGAACTACTAGTATGAAGGAATGTTGGTAAACTAGGTTAGGTTAGTTTAGGTTAGGTTAGTCATTGACCTGATTTCTCTTCTGCTGGCGGGAAAATTAAACAAAGACTAGCTGACCCGGCAAACGTTGTTTTGCCATATAAATAATTTTTAAGTAATTTCTAGTGTAGACAAAAAATAGCTTACCTATTGTAAGTGTGTAAGAATGTGGTATATGCGTGAAATAGGCATGGAGCGCTGTGAACGATGAGGGATGAGAGTTACACTGATATAGCAAAATAATAATTGTCAACGTTACTACTACACTTGATGCATAAACAATAATGATGGCCGACAACTGTGTAGGGAGTGAGAGAAGTCTTATTGTGTGAGAGAAACAGGAGACCGGCCCCGTTCTCATCCCTACTCCGTGCTGTTTACTGGGTCAGAAGTGACACCTGTAGACAACTGGCGGGGATAACTAATTAAATGACGATTGATCAGTTATCGACCGGGGATGAAAAATGATTAAATTACTAAAATGGCTATTAAAAAATAGGGGTTGGTGATAAAAGGGTAAAAATTTAGGGTTGTATGTATTTTTTAATGCGACATAATAAAAAAAATAAAGATATTAAAAAAATGTCTAAAAATTATAGAAAAATGTTAAGGGTGGACAACCCTTATCACTAAGGGGTATGAAAAATAGATCTTGGCCGATTCTCAGACCTACTCAATATGCTCACAAAATTTCATGAGAATCGGTCAAGCCGTTTCGGAGGAGTACGGGAACGAACATTGTGACACGAGAATTTTATATATAAGAAGATTAAATGTTTTTGAAAGGAAATAGCATAAAAAAGTTTTTTAAATACAAACATTAACCTCCCTTAGAACAATAAGAAGGATTTGAATATACAGTGGGAGCAAACACACGCCGTTATTTTTCCCACGGCACAAACACACACGGACGCAACTAACACGTAGCCCTTTACAGTATCTGTAATCATAAAAATGTCAACATTTTATTGGAATGGGTGAAACAGGCTTTTCTTAATAATTGAGCACATGGTTGTTGTTTTTTCGTCAATCTTTTATTTTTCTATCTTAGCTTCTAGTACAGTCTAACCATGGAAGTCTCCTTGGGTATTTTATTCGGCAGAAGGTTGGCAAAACTTGCCACGTAGTCTTGGCGCGGCGATGATTCAGGTTGCGATTCTTCTTACGGTGAGAAAAGGGAGGAAGATACGTGAAGGTGGGGAAGGCGAGGGGGGTTGAATAAGGGGGGTGGGGGGGAGAGGGGAGACGAGATCCACCAAGGATGAATGCTGCTGAATGCTACTCAATTTTGTCTCCGACAATGCTAGAATCACATTCGAACAGTTCAACAACTGATCCTATTAAGCAACTCGATGTATATATAGATATATAACTCCTCCTGCAAAAGGAAGGGTGGGGAAAGGGGGTGTGATAGGGGGGAAGCCACCCAGCCCCTATTCCAAAACCTTCCCCTTTATACCCTATTCTATTTGTACTGTTCAGTTCATTATGGTGTATACAATGACGCTTTTCTTTAAGTATTCCATTCATGACGCCTTCCCTCCCTTCCGATCCTAGGGGACTTCCCCTCATTCCTAGTTTCCAAACCTATACCCACTTCAACACCCTTACCCTTCTTTTTAGGTTCCACGGAAAAGTAATTTTCGAAAAGTTCTTTGTTTTGTTGTTAGTTCCGACTGAATGAGAAGAGATGAAGAGGGAAAACTGAATTGATAAAATAAAAAAAAGGAGTGAGTTAGTGAAGAACAAATGAATCGTTATAGTTTGAAAAGCAACCAACTCCAGCTAAGAAAAAAAAACATTAAATAAAAATTTTGTCAAGAAAGTGTATTATAATGAATAAAGAGTAGGTATATAAAAACACAATGTTAAACTCAATGTTATGAGCCCATCTCAAAACCACGAATAAAGAGTAACTTAAATAGTTACTGTTCACTTTTCAAGGAAAGGTTAAGAAAATACAAAATTATTTTTGTGGGCAATATTGATAACATCTTACTCTATTATTAATACTATTTTATAGGTATCGAGATTATCTATGAAAATAGGTAGTTACAGATCGCATGGCTTGAGGTATAAAGTTTTTATATTTTTAATAATTTACCTTCACATCTTACTTAATCAACCACCACTCCTTCAAATAATCACCACTGAAGAAATGTTTATTAAAATTGCTTGCTAATTGGGTTACACATTTGATTCAATTTGACTACTTCCAGTTTACTTAATCATTAACCAAGGACAACAACTATTAGTGATATCATAATAAACAAAAATGTCAAGCAATAAGCTCAATATGGGTAACGTGAAAACGAATATTTAAGTGTGATCAAAGTTGGTTTGTGCAATTTAGAATTTTAAAAACGTTCTGGCAGCAATCTTCTAGTATATTTTAAAATATTTGTAAGTATTTATCAACGCAAAGGTCATTTTAAAGCTAAGTGTTTTAAATAAAAAATCATTTTTCATGTTATAACATTAAACATGTGACATTCTTTCATTTGGTTTATAAGTAGGCCCTACAGTTTTTATCTATAATTTTGAAAAATAAGTTAAAACAATATTAAAACGACTTGAAACAAACTATTTTTGGATTTCATATCATAAAATATAGCTTATACGCCACTAAAATAAAATGAATAAGTTAAATCATTTAAAAATTAATTTAATCAGAAAAATCATATTGGGTTTATTTAAAAAATATATATACCTACAGACACAGAATTGAAGAACTTAAAAAAAATGGCAGGCCTGGATTACAAAGTAGTCTTTATACTGTCACATTAGCGCATTCAGACAAGGCAGAACCTTAATCTTTTATTTAAGGTGGTATGAAACGAAACGTGATTCAAGGTCCATAACTTTTGCAATTTTATTTCAGAATCTTTTTTGTACCAAATAAATCAAACATTGCGTCACTAGAAACATTTATTTTAATTTTCTTCACATGGTGACCTAAACAGTTTTTGAATATTTCTCGTAAGCATCGCAGCATTTGATCAGAAGCTTTTTAAATAAAGATTAAAAAATCATGATAAAATTATGCAATGTCCATAACAAATAATCAAAAACTGTTGAGATAGCTACGTGTAGAATCAGACCCGTATTTAGAGATGTGGAAGTACCAGGGCTTTAAAACTTGGAGTCCCCAACATTAAACAAATATTTTTATTTTCGACTTTTCAACATTATTATTCTTGTCTTTACATAATTTACTGTTAAAATTTCAATGTCAATGATATTATTTATATGAATAAATATTTTTATAATAATAAATTAGTTATTGTTATAATAATAAATTAGTTTGTTTAAAACATAAATTGTATTATAATCGGTTCGTTTACTTAATTGAACTTGATATCCAACCTTGTGGTGTAGAGATGAGTGCACCTGGCTATGAGCCTAAGGGTCCTCAGTTCGAGTCCCGATTTGTACCATAAACATTTTTTTTATCGAAAGGAGAATTAATCCATCGACCACCAGGGTTTGGTTAGTTAGGTTTAAGTGCTTCTACTGGTTCCACACTCTCATACTCACTATCACCATCACCTCGTCTCATCGGGGCGTGGAAAGAGCCTCCAAGGAACGTATGTATTATTAGTACAGTTGGGTGTCCCCTGGGCAACGGTACATTAGTAATGGCTAATCTTTCCACTAATGGCTACGAATTATTTAACCCAGACGCTCAATATTATTAGTTAACTTTATAAGGACAGAAAATAATGTAAAAGCCTCAAAAATAAGTTAAATGAAAATGCATATAGTAAGTTAGCAAAAACTTTAAAGATCTTACTGTGACTGCAAGATATATAGCCTCAAGAAGTTATTTTTATTGCAATAGTTTGTGGAAGGCCTTACCCTCGGAGGCCTTGGGGCGTTAGCCCCTGTCACCACCCCTTAAATCTGGGCCTGTGTAGAATATTAAATTTAAGATTTCTGATTAAGCAATATTTGATTTACTTTAACTAAAAATTGTTTATGATGTAAAAACTGAAAAAAAAAACTAGCTCGAGCCCTCTTCTATCCTACCGATTTTCCCCCAAATTATTTGTTATTTGGTATATTGGGAGATTTGATAGCTGCTGAGATCAAATTATATAGGCCTGCACTATAAAGTGAATATGCAGAACTATTCAAATCTCCAGGTAAAAAATTATATATATTGTACGGGGCTAAATATGTATTTCCATGTATTGTACTTGGGATCAGCGATGTCAAATTAATGACGGCGCTATGAGACGCCAAAGTTGGCGCTGTATGCACCTGGAAGGTAGGCAACACATCAATCAGGGACCGTGTTATATCCCTCCATGCTGACAGCCAAAAGTGCAATGCGGGTCTGCTACAGTAGCCACATGGCTTCTTTGATGCTGACTGACAACTCACAGCTGACTTCTAACAGTCAGCATTTAGGTATATACCTACATTTTGACCATCAGAAGTGACAGCTGCTAAACACATGTTTTTGCAGATAATATAGTTCGGCGTAGGGATACATAATTTGGTCTGGTAACTTTTCAAAACTGTCAGTTGTGAGCTATCAGTCAGCATCAAAGAATCCGTGGGGCTAGTGTACACTGGCACCATCGTGTGTGTCAGGGGCGGGAGTGTTGAGGATGCCTGTGTTGGTTCACGTGGCGTGTGTTGCCTACCCCACAGGTGCATACACCGCCAACTTTGACGTCCAATAGCACCATAATTTACAGTCACCTAACTCAAGTTAACTGCGTGGAAATACTTTTCTTGAAGCCCCCTACAACCCGTATAGTTTTTTTTACCTGGAGATTTGAATCACCTTGTCTTTACCAGCACAGATAAAGACGTGGTTTAAGGTGTCAAGCTTTAAATATACTTGTTTGACAGTGATATAGAAGTCTAAGTTCAAATATCAGCCAATTGAACGCTGGGAAGTAGGGGGGGGGGTCCAAATGTGATTTATAACTATAATTTTATCACCCTCCTCTCCAATATAGTGTGGGAGCATCTTATCTAAGATATACCTCACCTCTATCATTTCTGCTAAATTTAAGTTGTTAATAAACTCGTTAAACGTACAAACTAAAGCCTGACACTGTCTTGCTCTATAATACAAAATACTGATGATAAATCGAGCAAATGGCAAACAAAAAACTATTTTAGTTTATTTAAAGCTCATAATACGAACGGGTACTAGGACGTGGTTCTAAAAACAAAGATTATCTAGTTTGAATATAAGGTCTAAAACTGAACCTGAGTACTGTATGTAACAGCACCCATATGTATCCGTACAAATATAATTTCCACCAATTATTTAGTTTAACTGAATTCTAACTTTTCAAACCAGGATATAATTTTCAATGGGAGAGTAGAGGTCATATATGTGAATTTGCGTTAGAATCTAAGTAGCCTTGGGTCTTTATTGGTTTTCAAACTTCACATGATAATTTCATCTAAAAAAAAAATCGTAATAGAATTAGAATTTTCAAACCCACTTTGAATGCATTTTAAAGGAATACATCACATATTTTTTTTTTAAACTCACATATAAAAAAAGTCTCATACAAGGTAAAGAGGATTATTTTTGGTTTTTTTTATTCCTTTATCATCCTTGATTCTTTCGTTATATAGAAATATCTACACGTCATATTGTGTTCATGCCTGAAAAGTGAAGACTAGAACCTGTGGGAAAAGAGGAGAGGGGGCAGGAGGCAACCCGCATCACCGCCTGGGTTTACTTCCATCATGGATTAAGCACAAGCGGAACATTTGCTTTGGAGTAACTAAGAATTAATGTAGAGAGCTCTGAGAAACGGTTTTTGTTAGGCAAAAAAAAGGGCACGAAAGAAAGGGGGAGGGGGAAGAAATATTTATATTTTTAGAATTTATGAATGTTTGATAAGTGACAAAAAGACCATTTCAGTGGCTACTATAATGCTGTTTCATTCTTGAGGAGTGCTAGAGATGGGGGAGAAGGGTCACCCAAATCGGTTGCCTTTAGTCTGTGGTAAATTGATTTACTTTCAATATTCACTAGTTAACTGGTCTTTTTCATGTGACTATATCAAGATATCTTACATGTGGCATCATCAAATTCATTCCAAGGGCGCCGTTAGCTGAGGATATTCTTAGTACCGTAAAAGAAACAGCGGACTGTATTATTTTGAAAAATAAAAATCCACGTTTGGATCAATTTTGGATAAATTTCGGTATAATATCAATAATGGTATTAACTTGGTACAAATATGCTTATATGTGTTAATTTAACATGAAAATGGGTTACGTCCGCAATAATTAAGAACTAGTTCTACCTGTACTTGATTCTAAGGCATATATTTCATTCCCACCTACTACTGTAGCGTTATAGTGGATGATTTCCTAACTAATAGATGTTTCAGATCAATCAACTAGAAATGCGCAGGTTAGTGATGAAAATGTAGCACCAACAAGTGTATTACACCTGACTAAACGAGTATTTTATTTCATTGCTTAAAAAGGATGGAACTGTGTGAAGTGTGTTCCCATATTATAAATATTGATAATGTTGTCTACGGTTTGAGACTTTTTAGGCATTTCTGTTGAAAAAGTATATTATTAAATACTTTTAGATATTTAAGAAATGTATAAAATACTCAAACATATTAAACTAATTCAACACATAGTTGCATCAATGAGAATATAATTTAGGCAACTAACTTTGTAGAGTATTTACTTGTTTGGTTTTAAAATACACATTCCTGTTGAGACACTGCAACTAATCTAAAGACGGTTGCGTTAGAAGGAGATATCTATAGTATTACTTTATATGCAAATATTATTAGCTCTATGATATATTTGACAGTATGCAAGATTAGATGTTAAATAAAGGCTTCTCATTGCATGTATATTCTTTAGTTTTCATTTGTAAATTGAGTGTTTTATTTATTTGTTTTCGTTCATATTTTTAGAGCATTAAAAAAAATTAAATTGAAGTATTTTTTTTATAATTTTTAGAGTCATTTTATAGGTCATCTTTTGATAAATTTTAGGTCATCAAAGACAGTATCCTGATGATAAAAGACTTTGTAAATTTATTATTTGCTAGTGAAATCCAGAGAACATTCTCTGCTCTCTTTCTACCATGATTTTTACTTCCACTATTTTTTTTCCCCCCCTCAGTATTCTTATTATTGTGCGTGGAATATTCAATGCACGTTTCAACTTGCGAACAATGAACAAATTGAGACGCGTATTCTTCTTCACAAAGACACGACAATTCGCTCTTGACTTTGTTCCCCTCCGCCCCTCTTCCCGCACATCTCCCTGTCAGAACCAGCCAATACCAGACTAGTCACGTGGTCGATCATTGGTATTTCCCATACAGTTCTACCAACAGTTCTATCCTTAGGTTACCGATTTTTTGTAGCTATAAAATTTTTTGTCAAATCTTTTATATTTATTTTTGCATCGTAGATATCCTAATTTAATTACATCAAGGGGATATAAATAGGAACGGTAGAATTTTAGAGTAAATGTACCTTCATCGGCGTAGAGGAAGAGTGGACAACCATTTAAAAACAACAACAAATCCTCAGTTCACCCATTTAGGATTCGACCTCCAGCCTCCCCCATCAAAAGTAAGCCAGACTAAACGAGCTTGAAGTTTAGTCCGCGTGCCAACTGATACGGGTAGACCTTTTAGAAACGTTTAGTAGTCTAGTTGTTAGAGCTCTAGGCTACAGGTCCAGAGGTCCCGGATTCAATCCCCAGTGGTTCAAGATTTTTTGTGAAGCAGTTGGTCTGGAACGGAGTCAACTCAGCCTTATGAGGACAAAACGCGGTACAACTTGAATAAAAAAAATGGCAGCTCCAGTCTAAAATACTGAGATTAATGGCTGGAGCGTTCGTTGTGCTGTCTCCATGACACTATATTAGCATAAATTGGCCCTATATTTGTCAACAGATGGTGATCGCTAGGTCGGTATGATTCATTTGTGGGCTGCCGCCATGGAGTTGTTTTTTTTAGCTAGGGGGATTGTCTTGAACGTGAACGATTGAGCCTGAGGCATAGGGATGTGCATCACCATTTGACTCATTTCTTGTATCGAAATAAAAGTAGGTATCGAAAACAATCGAAAAATATCGAAATAGTTAGTAATATTTTAGCCAAATATCAAGAGTTTTTTTAATAAATGAGAATGTTAATGTGTTTTTAATTTATCACTGTATCTTGGAGAAGGGCGGTATTGTGATCGTAAAAAAAATCGGAATCAAGATTTTTATAGATATCGACGTTTCACGACCCCCTGAACCTGAAAAAGTATTATTATTATTATTAGCACCGCGTCTTACTACCCGTTCGGGTTATACGCACTTACGCTAATGTGTAATGGTAGGGTGATTGTGAGATGAAATGAAGGACCTACAGTTTAACGTGGAATCCGAACCACGGTGGAGGCCTGGCATTCCTCACATTCACAAGATGTCTTGTCAGAGGTGAAGGAAGGGTTTGGTAATCAGATAAATCTTTGCCGGTACCGAGGATTGAACCCCGGCCGCCAGCATAGAAGTCTGACATCTTACCCCTAGACCGCCAGGTCACCCTGAAAAAGTAGTTTTCACGATTCCGTCTGTCTTTAGGCCTATCTCAGTCTAAAGCGAAAAGAAAAAAAAGATAGGTGATTTTGTCGAAATCAGCTCAAACTATTTTGATTAAAACTTGTATTTAAGCATTGTTTAATATTTATAAATAAATGGAGCAATTCTTTTTCCCGAGAAAATGATTTAAGAAGGTACTTTACACTCAAAAATCTCATATCTGGACCATATCTCCACAACTCTTTTTTAGATAAGAAATAACTTATGATTGAAAGGTTTTAGGACTGTTAGAAATAAACACATCTTTTATTTGAAATATATTTTTATCAAACCAGCAGCTTATGAGCTATAATAAAATAAATATTTTTAAATGTGGGTCTGATGAATTAGGAGTAAAACTGGTGGACAGAGATGTTCCTAAATTCTCAATTTGTTTCTGCAACAATGTATATTATTTCATTTCATATATCTTACGAGCTAGAAGTGAACGCCTCCATTTTTAGTCAAAGGGTGCACCGTACCATTTATTTTTCGAGATCCTTAGAATGCCATACTTATATAGTAGGCCTAACAATAAAAATATATTTTTTACTATTTCTCACATTAAATCATTAAAAATAATTGTTATCATTATACTCATCATCATCATCATCATCATCATCATCATCATGAAAAGCTTCCAGCCACCGGCAGGATTTGTTTGGAACATAGGCATCTCCAACGTATCCTTTCTCCCCACCACCTCTCCTCTCTCCACCATGATTCAGCCCTCGACTCCTCCACCACGATTCAGTCCTCTCCTCTCTCCTCCACAATACCTTCAGCAACCTGTCCCTCGATCTTCCTCTTGTTCTCCTGCCCNTCCTGCCCCCCCCCCTGTACCTCACTTACAATATCCAGCATATTCTTTGATATCCTCTCCTCCTCCGTTCTCCTCACATGACCGTACGTCCGTACCATCTTAGTCGGGACTTCTCTATCCAATCCTCCACTGGTTCCTCCATAGCTATCACTCTCACATTTCTTATATTATACATTCTTGACACCCTCATAGGACTTCTCAGGCATTTCATTTCATTATAATAGTAATAATAATAATAGGTTATTTATGTTTTAATTAATTAGCACTGCGTCTTACTACCCGCTCGGTTGTTCAGGAAAAGCCACCCCCAGTTAACCCGACCGAGATTCCAACACCGATTTCCCCGTCCTCGGCAGTCTAGCTCAACTCGACTAGCACGTTAGTTAACTAGACCACTGAGGTGGGCAGTAATAATAATAATAATAATCACAAAATTGTAAAATATGGTTTAATTATGTGTCCAGCACATTTCTTTACGAAGCTGTAGAATATTTTATTAGTCTATAAGTGTGTGGGTATAAAAAATATTAACATTACTAATTATTATAACCAAATAAGTGTTTCAATAACGATACGAATCTAGGGTGTGAGTACTCTTATTAGTAGAAGTATCTAAACAACTGAATTAAATAAAAATGTACTGGTATCAAGAGGGAAATATTGATCATAGTAAAGTAAAATTATTTTTTTAACATCCCTACTGAGGATAAGTTTCTAATATGTTTTTAATTTTCTTTAAATCACTATACGATTCCAAAAAAAATAAGATAATATAATATTTAGCACCGCGTCTTACTACCCGTTCGGGTTATACGCTTTAAGTACTAATTACTCTAATGGATTAGGAATTGGGAAGGTTTAATTAGAGGAAGTGAACCCGCATTCGCGTTGAGGGAGAGTGGAAAACCATTTAGGGAAAACCACCCCCAGTTCACCCGACCGAGATTCGAACCTCGATCTCCCCGTCCTCATCAGTCGAGCTCAACACGACAAGCGCGTTAGCCAACTACGCCACCGATGCGGGTAATAAGATAATAAAATACGCCAAAGTCATTATTACAAATTAGATTTTTTTAAATGGGAGGCTTGAGATGTATTCCACACTCCAAAATAATGATGTTTGGCCCAGGTGTATGTAAGATACACATAATGATATTTATATGTTTTTATTATTATGTAGCACTGCGTTTTACTACCCCTCAGGGCTCTACGCAGATATTTTAATAGCTTAGTTCTTTAAGCATTTAATATATCACTACAGTATATTAATGTAACCTACATCTTATATCAGACGGTAGCGTGTCTGTCTACTGAAATAAGGGTCCCGGGTTTGATCCCCAACATGACAAAAAATGGGTAATCGATGAAATGTGGGTTTACCCTTCAACACTGATAAATTAATGGGCAGGGATTGTATGTTGTGCCTGTCCTAGTCTTAAGTTAAATTATAATGTATGTGACGCTACTACAGGCCTAGCAAGCTGGCAGTGGAAAATTATGGCTTGGATAAAAAATTGATCCACCCTACAGGCTGGAAACAATAATGGATGTAAAATAGATTTTTAATTTAAGGGTAGATGGGAGGAGACCAAAGAAAAGGTCAGTGTTCTTTTGAAGTTTTCTTAGTTAATTATCATAATAATTATATAAACGTAAAACATGTCCTCTTGATTTACGTAGATCAGAAGATTTTGGGAGAAAGAAATGAAAAAAGTAACTTAGCTCATTGTTTCGCCAAAAAAAAGATTTGCGGCTTTATTACTCTTCACTTCAAGAAGTTGTGACGCGTTTTGAAAAACCCCTTTTGCCCACTGTAAACACAAGTAATTGCATTTTAAGAGTTTCCAATCATTCGCTTCATTATCCTAGAAGATGAGGGTAAGCTTACTTGACGATCTCCGCCGTCATATTTTGTAGGTAAACTTGATTAGGGCTGTCTCCTCGGAAAATTGTACGCTTTATGACGACACAACCTGGAATTCAACGAGTAAATTATCCTTTAATAATCCTTAGAATAAGATTTCCTTCTAGATACAACACAAGACACTTCAGGAAATGTTGGTTTATATTGGCACTAGAACCCCCCCTCT
>CABEEJ010000081.1:157661-249594 GCA_901482245.1 Timema douglasi | reverse complement strand
CCAGGCCTCCACCGTGGTTCGGATCCCACGTTAAACTGTAGGTCCTCCATTTCATCTCACAATCACCCTACCATTACACATTAGCGTAAGTGCGTATAACCCGAACGGGTAATAAGACGCGATGCTAATAATAATAATATATTTTCCAAGTTTTCAGTTTATGAAATTAGATGAATGTGGTAGTAGTAGATCTTAGGCAAGAGTAGCTCTTTGAGGCATGGTAGACAGTTCCTGTGTCATTCCCCGTCGTGGTTTGGAAAATTTGTCATATCTGAAACGATAAAGACGGTAATTTAAGATTAAATACACAAAAACTATATTCTGAAAATTGAAAAATGACACCTGGACACGGGAATCGAACCCGGGACCTTCGGCTTAGTACGCCACTGCTCTTACCACTGAGCTATCCAGGATTCGTCCCGTGCCCATGGTCATTCTTCACTCATAGTTTAAGGCAGAGTCTAATATGGAATGCGGAAGTCGTCAGCTATATATTGTGATTATATGAGATCACAGCCATCAGACAACGCAGCCAAGGCCGACTCGGTAGTGGCATTTTGCAGCCAATAGACAATTATAGAATAATTGTACGTATGCAGATATTAATGTAACAAATAGCCGAAACTATTGCTAAAGCGTTTTAATGACACAAAAACTAGCCTGGGGAGGGGATCTAAGACCACATTACAAAACCTCTTTTTCCTACTAGCTAGTAAACTTAGCCAGGATTAAAATCAAAACTTGCCTATCCAAAAAAAAAAGTATTAAATAGAGCACAATATTTAAAAAATTAAATTATCAAATAATTTATTATGTCTAAATAGTCCTTCAAATGTATTTAAATAGAAAAAGAAATAAAAAATATTTAAATTATTGGAGATTCCTTTATATAACATAAAAAAACACATTTTGTTGAAGGACATCTATATTTATAAATGCGATTCTTACCGCCCCCTACCCTCCACCCAAAAAAATCTTGAAATCTTATTTTACGGTAAAGGTATGATAAACAAACCCCAAAATATATTTTCTTGGTATCTGCCCCTAGGTGATATGTCAAATAATGTCCTTATAATATATCTATCCTCCCTTTTAAGCAGAGCCTTTTAAAAGATAAATTGTCTAAAATACTTGTGTTCCTTGGAAAGTAAAATCTAACCGCTAGGATGTTTTCATGTGTGAGGTGGGGCTCGTGCAGAAGTCCCTTAAAAGATCACAGCAAAGAATCTTTTTTTTAAATTAAATTCCTCTCAAACAATTTAAAGGTTTTTAAAGGCAAAATCGAGGGTTTTAGGTGTTCTGAATTTTATAAACTGCTGGTATAAATATTGAGAAAGAATATATAAAAAAAAAGGGTGTGCAAGTATGGATTTTTCACTTTGAGTCAAGTTTGAATGAAAGGAGTTTTTTTCTAAACAATATTTTTACAAGAAATATTTCAAGCTAAATTTCTGTAATATATCCATACATAAACCAAAAATAAGTACTAACATATCTTTTTGGAGTTACATTTTTTTTGGGTGAAAAAATTTATGATCACACAAATTCAAATTTTTAAATAAATTTAATATAACTGTACAATTTTTTCAAAACAGATAAAAATAAATATTGAGGGATTCTATTTGCTATGAAATTATATTCTAAATTTATTAAAATAAATTAAACTAGTGATTTTTAAGAAAAAGATAGAAAATTCTGAGTACTAAAATATTTTGAGTTTTGAAAAAATCTTTGAGTTAAGTTTGAGCAGATACTAAAATTCAACTCAAACTCAAATTTTTGGGTAGTCGCATATCCCTAAAAAAATGCATTATTAATCATATAAATTACAGGGTAATGGAATAAGTAGGTTAATCCCACAAAACACCCTCCCTTGATACAACCCTGGTATTAGTAATATTGTTTGTAATAGTGGTAACTTGTAGTTTGAAAGTAAATTCCATTCCTCTCCTTTCTTTTCCACCCCCTGCAAAAAGTATATTTAAATATGATGATAGTATTAAACTTGAGCATTCATTTTTATTGGAATATTTAAAAGTGCACAAGGATTTTACTACATTATTATTTTAATTTTATAAGTATTGAAAATATCTCCCAAAAGTGACAACTGCATATTAGATGACCTGAAGTATGAATACATGAAAGTAGCTCAGTTGATAACTTTTAGAGCTTCAAGAAAAGTCTCTTTCGATCAAAAGTGAACTGTACTGCTAAACTAAAACCTAGTGACAGAAACTGTATTTTTCAGGACTATAAGAAGAGTTTCTACACACATACTAATTTATTTAAGACACAACTTGGATATAAACCCTCCTTTGAGATAGAACCAGAGTTCATTAGATCAGTGTGCCATAAATGGTGTGCTGCGGTGGCAAATTAGGAGTACTGTAGGGCCACAGCTCAGAGACAAGTATCGCTCTTAAATAAGAACACAAATTAAGATGGTACGAGCGACAGCTGTGTATCATCTGCGTTTCTTACTAACTCGTACTTACTAATGGTTAAAACAAAATGTTTCCAAATGTTAAATAAGCTGGTAAAAAAAATCTTCAACCTCTAATCTTGGAACATTTGAAGTTACTTCAAGAAAAAAATTAATCTAAATTATCCTAATTTTGATTTACTGTACAAATATTGTACTGGCTAAGTAATTTATTTTCTGCTGCCCTGGCGCGTACCCAAAACAAAACGGTGTGTTGGAAAAATATAGGCATGTTAAGTGTACCATGAACTTAAAAAGTTTGTGGAACAATGCATTAGAGGTATAGTTATATCACCTGATATTTCGGTCATGAGGATGAAACAATATCTGAGTGATGACAAACTTACATTTTTTGGTATTTGTGTTTCTCACTGGGTGAGAGCGAGGGTCGAGTGTCTTTTAACGCTGCTTGCACCAAAGCCTGTGTAATAATAGGACCAATATCTTCATCCTAAACATAATAAGCTATTTTAATAAACATTTCACTTAAATAGAGTTCATTTCAAATAATTACAGTTTAAAACACGTTACATGAAATATAACTAAAACATTTGAGGGTATTAATGTACAACTTCTAAATGGATGTGTGATCTTCTGAAAATGTGAGCATGTAAACCTAATTAGACTTAATCACTCAGCCATAGGAGCGGTTACTAAATAAAAAGGCATTTTTCATTGTGTTTAATCAAAGTTTTGGTGCGATTAAAGAGTATTATGATTATGTTATTTTAGTATCTTATTACATTGGATAACATCAGCCTTTAAAATTTATTCTTATTGTAAACATTTAGAAATATAGTTTATCTATCACTTACCATGGCGTTATCTCTTTAAGGAAAACCTCTTTCGCTTTTTGAAGTAATTGTATTATATTTGGGGGAAGGTATAGGAGAGGTGGATAGAAACTCGAAAGTTCATTGCTGCACTTACAAAAGTAAGCCATTTGTCCATATCTTGAGCTAGTTCTAACCAGTCCCCCTCATTACAATTTATATTTTAACGAAAATAAAAATTTAAAATGTCAAAAAACAATATGTATATTATTATTTGGTTTGGAAACTCTGAAAGTTTAAAGGTTGGTCGAAGAACTTTTTTTTATGCAAAATGAGATGACAGAATTTTGCTTTACTTTGTTTCACTGCACATGCTCAGACGGTTGCACACACCTATAACTTAGTAGAGGTAGAAGGGCAGCGCTAGCAGTCATGCTCAAAAGTGGTTTAGTAAAGAGCCAATTTTAACCAATGCAATCTAAATAAATATGATGATTTTTTATGAAGTGCTATTTAACTAAAATAAAATGGAATACTATTTTGTGTGAAGTTATACGTGGTGCACTTGCACTTGCGCACTCAAAGAGGAGTTGCCACTGTTCAACTCAAGTATTTCTAAGAAAAGATGCAGTAAATGTGATGTTTTTTGACATTTATAATAATTTGAACAACCAAACAAATAAATTAGTTGATAATGTAAGAAATAATTGGAGTAAAAATATGTGTTATTAATCAGTTTGATGACTTTGAAGAATAAAACAATTATCAACCTTTAAACCAAATGTTATCATATTTATTTTATATCTTAAAAAGTTGATTAGTAATGATAATAAAGTTTATGAATGAATCCATATTACTAATTCAATTTTCTAAAATTTAATTTAAAAAAAGGTCCTAATGCTAGCAGTGAAGTTCTTTTTAATGCCTAAACATTTATCATATTCTAAAATTAATTTTGAGTATGTGTGTGTAGATTTATAAATGCCCCCTAGTAAATAATAATTTGTTTTAAGTGTCAACATTATGAATAAAGGAAACTTAAGTCTTTCACAGGCTGATAAATGAATTTCATCGACAAGGCTCATAAATGAAATTAATAAAAGCTTTAAAGATATAACATATTTATAAGGCAAACAACGTTTTTTTATTTTTAAGCATCTTACTACCCATCGTGTCTATGCACTTCTTAATAACACTTATGGGGTAGGAATGGGGAAGGAAGAATTTAGTGAAAATGTTCCCCTATTTGCGTGTAGGAAGAGCAGAAAATCACTTATGAGAAAATCACCTCAGTGTACCCAACCTAGGTTTGAACCTCAAGTTCCCCGTCACCAGACAACCAGACTTGATGAGCTTAACAGTTAGACATGTTTATCGGTACAGATGTTATTTCTATTAACAAAGTAACTAAAATGTGCGGATGGGTTAGATACACAAATTTGTCCTCTATTAAAGTGAATACTTCACCTTAATAGTAGAAAAGAAGAAAAATCAAATTTCATTTAACTAGAGTTTGGTATTTTTGAATTTTATCAAACATGGACAAGAAATGTCTAACACTATACAAATAATGATACATCCAGCCTGAATGCAAAGATTTTTTTTTTTTTACTGTAGAAAATAAATTTTTTAAACTTGCTCTTGATTGCAGTTTAGACCAGATTGATTTTTCTTTCAGAAGGCACAAATGTAGAAAATGCATTTGCCATTTAAAAAGATTTAAGAAAAAACAAAGAAAAAAACCTGCTATTGTGTTTTATTGAAAAAGTGCCTTACATTTCTAACAATTGTTAAACACCTTCAATAATCCCTCTGCTTTCATTCGCAGCACACGAGAACAATTTGATAAGGTGCACTCTTCATTAACGACGGGACGCCACGAGGCTTGTTTTAACGACACCCGGCAAAGCACCAAGGTGTCGGTTGATCTAATCACTGATCATACTCCACAGCCATAATTACGTCATTAACTATCGAGGCTTCCATTCTAAGAGCCACCTTCAAGATAACCTCCCTCCCATCCCCTCACATTAATAAAGCGGGACTCCTGAAAACTTGGCCAAGTCTCACGGCACAGTTGGGGACATTATTATCTTGGTTCCTTCATGGAAAGATCCCATTCTCCCCACCATCTCCGAGCCTCTCGGCAGTAAAGTTTTGTCTTTTGCTCCAGTGACATAGCGCCTCATTTGAACTGTGATCGACTGAACCATTGTGACTGCCGTTACCGATTGCTCATCAACCCGGCTCATTTGTAGGAGGATC
Source organism: Timema douglasi (assembly GCA_901482245.1). NCBI lineage: Eukaryota > Metazoa > Arthropoda > Insecta > Phasmatodea > Timematidae > Timema > Timema douglasi. The sequence goes on along the minus strand of CABEEJ010000081.1, from coordinate 244,074 downwards.
TCATTTTGATAATAAACTGCTTGCCATCGCGATAACAATGAGTTGATGCTTTGGAGGATATATTTGGCTGGTATTTCATCCATAAATTATCCCTTGAGAAGAAGTAAAGTTCTAGTTATTGTTGATGGTAAAGTGATTAAATACAAAAATCTTCACCAGCTTTGTACATCAAACAATTTCATTTGCAGTGGCAAAAAATCACAATCATGTTTTTTTAATTTTAAAACCAAGTTTTGTATAAATATATATTATTTTGGTTTTGTGTAAATAGCAGACCCAACTGTTTATATCAGCACACAGGAATTTCTATGAGTGAGAGCAAAAGAGCCTACCAATTTTGCCAGGAAAGGTATTTTCACGCAACTTCCAGGGTTATTTTATATGCCACAGACGAAAAAGGACCAACAGCTTTACTTTCCCTCCAAAGAAAGTTGTACATTAGATTTTTATTGGTCAAGAAAAATCTGTTGACACCGGCTGGGTTTGAACGCATGAACATCGGGTCCTTAGGCGAACACTTAAACCCAAGACCACTTATGCTCTCTGCTAATAATTAAACTAACAACATGTTAACCTCATTTAATCAAATAAGTTTCTGGATCCACCTAGGTTATGAAATGTTATTTATTAAAGATAAATAAATTAAGGAGACACTTATGTCTGAGGAATTTTTTGAACAAAAGTTAGTTTCATGTAAAGCTATAAATAATGCATTCAACATAATATGACATTTACTGTGAGATTCATTTTATATTTGTTTTAGTCTAGATATCCCTAAATATATTACCTGGCACACAAGTAAATGAATGTCTAGCTAGTAATGTATTCAATAAGAAAGCTATTTTAATATTTTTATGTTTTCTAGACTTAAGTAATTTTAAAATGAAAAATTATTGGTTTTGATGAACGTGGATAATTCATAATAAAATATAATGAAATAAACGACAATGACATCAAACCATGCCCTTTTTAATTCACAGATGTATCAAGATACAAGATGTAGTTAGCTAAAGCGCTAGTTTCGTGTTTAGCTTGACTACCGAGGGCGGGTAGATCGAGGTTCGAATCGCCCTCGTGTGAACTAGGGGTGGTTTTTCCCAAATGGTGTGCCACTTTCCTTCTAAGCTAATGTGGGTTCACTTCCTCTAAATTCAATCTTCTAAATTCATAACCCATTAGTGTAATTAGTACTTAAGCATATAACCCAACCAGGTAGTAATATTAGGTGATAAATAAAAGAGTAAAATCAAGGCATAAGTTTTTTTCGCCGCGTCTTAATACCTATTATAGTCACATGCATACATCAATTATTATGATAGGATAGGGAAGAGGAAGTTATAAGTTACATTGGTGTGGAGGGGGAATGGAAAGCCACCCCAAGTACACCCAATCAGGATTCAAACCCCAATCACCCTGTTATCGGCAATCCAGCTTAACATAAGAGTGATACATTTGACCATGGAGGGGGTGAGACATAAGTGAAAAACTAAATTAACCTACAACAGCAGTACTCTTAACAATAAACAACTAATGCCAGTACCAAGATTTTTAGTATCTAGGATATGACAAACCCACCTTTTAACTTATGTCACCAAATGGGATCGAACTGAAGGTACAGTCACCTAACCTTGTAGTCTGTCTCCCTAGACTCACAACAAATTTAGAGAAGAGGCAATTCCCATCATGACATAATAAGGGTCTAAACAGTAAACATTTAACTACACTAATTGATCAGATAAAAAGAAGAAAGAATTACAGTGATACTCCAGTATCTATTGACTCAGTATTAGCAGTTTACCACTACCCAATTTTATTTACTTTTAATTAAAGAAAAAAATTATTCATAAGTTTCAAACCACACGCCAAATGAGAACTGGCATAATATAGCAGTACTATATACATTACTTGATTCATAACAATCATCAGTGATCATCACAACAAGAAGAATGGAGAAGAGTAAGTACGCTGTAATGTACAGTACACATTATGACTTTATTTAATGTTGATGTCTTACTGTCAACAATTTATCAATTAAACTTTACCGTATTTATGTATGTTACAAGAATATCATGTTATATAATGGTTTGGTACTATCCACGGTTTCACGTAACTGCGGTAGATCTTGGAACGTATTACCCGCAGATATGGGGGACCTACTGTAATAAGAAATGTACCCACATTTATGAGCCAAGCGAGTGGAAAGCCATGCAGGAAAGAACACCCTCAGTACAATCAGTTGAGATTCAAACTAAGACCTCCTTATCATCAGCAAACCCTACTAGATGAGGCTTAACATTTAGTCTACATTCCCACCTGTGTGGGTAATTTTACAATTATTGTATACAACTACATTAAAAATGTGTATACATTAATTTTACCATCAAATCCACATTATTTTATTTTAATCAATAGAAAATGTAAGTTACTATGAATTTGTAATCAAAATTATTAATCAAACAGCTAGAGTTGGGTTGAATCTGTTATGTTGGGTTGTCTGAAATACATCTTATGTCGAAAGAACTGTGAATCTAGCAAGTTGTCAAGAGTGGCATGGCTAGTCTTGTACAGTGTTCTTGTGATTGTGTCCTAGTAGGATAGAATGAATCAATCCTATAGATACTTGTGTGCTGTTAATGTCTTGTCTAACAAATGGTTCATAAACTGATTACCGTACATACATAACAGAATCCATGGTTTTACGAATCCAAATATTGAACATAAATCTCTACTTTACTTTCAAATATTGAATCTCGAATCCAAAATTAAATCTTAGAAAATATTATGAATATTATAGTAAATATAAGTATATGCGACTAGAAAATACAAATATTAGCTAAATGTTAACATTCTCTCTTATAATATGTTCATTTTAATATACATTAAGTTAAGTGTTAAATTACTGGTCTGGGGCCTGGTTGTTAAGTTCATTCTATAACTATAGTTGGTTTTGAACCATCATAAGCAGTATTAGAGCTCTAAAACAAACTTCCCTTAAAATATATATACCGGTATATAATAATATTAGAGCTATAAGAAAATATTTGAGTCTAAAATTATCGAGTCTTGCATATTCCTAAGGATTTCAGGGATTCAAAGGACTCGAGGGTCCCATCCCTGCAAATAACATGTTAAATCAATAGAAGTTTTAAGAATGTGCACATAGCAATTGTGCACGGCTAACATAATAATTCCTCACTGTACTGGTTCTATTTTGAAATATAGTTATTATTTGATTGAAGAATAATTTGTAAGTAACTTCCAAAATTGTTAATTACCGATTTGTTACCACTACAAACTCAATAGAATAGAGATATTAATTCAAGCTACATCATCATGTACCATAACTAAGAACTTGAATACATAGCCAAGTTTACTGGAAGAAACCCAACTACTGCTAAGATTCTATCACAGCCAAGTTTTCTTCCGTTCATTTCCAGGACCTTACTAACAAACCCACCCAGGGAAGGAATGGGGAAGCAATAGTAAAAAAAAATAGCAATTTAATTACAATTTTAAAAGCGGTAACAGTATTCTGCCGCAGCGTTATTGGTCTCGGTTATATTTCCTCGTTCAATTAAGACTGGTTTTAATTACAGTGAAGAAGTCAAGTCGCTGGTTAATAGAGGGAGTGTTTAGAGAGGGAATAAGGAGGGGAGGGAGCTGAGGGTGAGATATTGTGATCCAACCCTCACACTCTAGCAAGACAAGCAGTGCTAGCTGCATGCAAGAGGGGAATAACACCACAGGTAATTGTTTTATAACTACAGTTGTATGGTGTAGCTAGTCATTATATAGCTATAAAATAAACTGCAAAGTGTAATATCAGTACAAAATTCTAAGCAATAACTTAAGTAAACAGGATGATGATGAGTTTAAGGAATTATAATTGTGTTATTAGATGATGAGAGGACAAAACCCAATATTGTGAAAATATATTCAGTGTAGTTGGCTGGGATAGAACTCTGGCTGATCAATGAGTAGTTCGCCAAACCTCAAGATGTACATTATAAACTTATAACTATACTCAACAAGTAAATCCTGAAAGGACGTGAAATACACACCAACATAAAATTTAAAAAATGGGAAAACTGCATAGGTGGTCCAAAGTGTCACACTCGTAATAGACTGGAATGCAGGGGACAGGGATACAGGGGTTTGAATCCCAGTTAGGTGTGCTGAGAGTGTTTTTTCTAAATTTTTGCGAGTTTTTATGTCAGCATCTTAAAAATTAATGTTATTATGTTTCTGAACTGTGTCTTACTACCTGTCCAGTATCCAGGCTAATGTACATCCATTTGTGTGGAGGGAAAGTGAGACATTATTTAATAATAAAAAATAAAAAATCACCCTCACTACACTTGACCAGCATTTGAAACTAAACCTCTCAATTCCTGGCAATCTCGGTTATTGTGAGAGTGACATCAAGATCAAAGTTAGGAAAAGAGCAGCCTACTTTCTGGAAAACATGGTACATTCTAGATTCATAAACGAACATAAATTATGTATTGGATGATTTGATTCTTACTTATTAAAGTTTTATCATATCACTCATACTCATAGTATAGTAAGGTTCCAGAGACTTGCTGTAGAGCGAAACATAACCTTTTTTAACTTTCAAATGCATGTAAAATTCTAATAAAATGTTTACACAATCGTACAAGGTAGACAATAGATAATTCAGTCAAATGAAAATAAATGAAAACAATAAAATAAAAAAATCTAATGATCATTCGATAGTTTCCATCATTTGATAATCGATAGTTAAAATAATTTGATAGTGTCCATCACTACTGTAAACAGACTGCATTACCAACACTAAATGGCGGCCAAAGCCATTTACTGTGTGCGTCAAGCCGAAAAATACTAGTAGAGCGATATATAAGCACTGAACATGGTGAAGCTGTATATAATGAAAAACTGCTGTATTAGTGGAACACTGTAAAAGTGAATGCTGTAAAGCAGGGTCTTACTGTATTTGTACTACCACAAAACATTAATTTGTAAGGGAGTGTCGTATAGGACGTACTTTGTACCCATTGTCACAAACCAAGCAGAAACATGGACATTGACTGTAAGAGAGACTAGAAATGTGGAGGCCATGGGAATGAAGTTTGTGAGGAGCATGTTAGCTGTCACGAGCAGAAAAAAGGATTAGGAATGAAGCTATCTGGGCAAGAGTGAGGGTACAGAGAGTACATGAGATGATAGAGGAACCAAGACTGTGATGTTATGAGCATGAAATGAGGATGGAAAGGAGAGAATACCAAAGAGAATGATGAAAATGAATTATGTAGGGAAAAGAGTGAAGGGGAGGCCAAGAAAAAGAGGGAGTAGCAGATAACATAAAGTGTGCAAGTGAGAGAAGAATGGTGAAATAATAGCGGAGGATGGAGGCATTTTACTAAACTGACCGAGCCATAGATAGAAACAGTTGTGGTTTATGATTATGAGTTTCCTTTACATTTAAAGAGCAACAAAATGTTAAATTAATTATTTTAATTCTATAATATGTTATGATTGAAAAACTAATTGATGAGTTTAACATATTAAGAAACTCTCAAAAATGTGTCCTTGGGTTAAGCCAGAATTTTTTGCTTGAATGTGTAGGGATGTACGATTCAGTGGCTGAGATTGCTGTAGCTATAAAATGGTTTATGTAATGGCAATAAATGAAGACAAGTCAAAAATTAATCAAAAGAGATGTATTTGGGTGCCAGATGTTTAAAAATTTTAAACCTAGTTTTATGAAGCATAAAAACCAAATATAGTTTTGTTATCTATCAAAGCCCTCAGTTTTGACCTTTTTAAATGTATGCATACATAGTAGCTTCTATAATATAACCTACATTTAAAATGCTGAAGTAAAAGCTTATTTGAGTTTTGTATACTTTTATCATTTTATTTATACAATATATAAAAATGTTTTTTTTTAAATTGAATCTATTTAATATAAGAACCCCCTACAGTTTCAATTAGAAGCAAGCAAACAGTGATACTACGTTAAGAAAGGGTTTGTAAGAAATTTCAACTCTGAATGGCCCACAAAGTCAATACAAATAAATCTACATTTCAAACACTCAAAAGAAACTCAAACAAACTTGCAATTACTACGACATGGCAAGAAAAAATGTTAGCATGAAACCTTTTATTCCCAAACGCAAAACGCTGACTCTTATCATGCGAAAATAAAGAAACCAATCTTAGCGAGTTATACAAATAAAACCATGGACTTACATAATACTACTTTTATCCCGTTTGGAAATTTACTTTTCCACGAAAATTAAAAAAAACAACACTTGATTAGAAGCTAGAAACCTAGTCAATATATGTACACAAAAGAACAACAGAAATTCAATCAGAAATGTAATGAAAGTAGATTGTTGTAAATATTACAGAGCATTAGTTTCATAATGAATGGTTGTCAAAATACACATTTTATGGAATGCTTACAAATGTGCTGTTTGCAATATTATGATGAGAGCCCGAATTTTGATGACATGTTAACTTTTTTCTTTTTATTTTGAATTTCACATACAATGCTCATAAGTATATACACTCTGCTCATGATCCCCTTGTTGTAGAAATGTATATTTTATAGGGTTGTGTTATTTTCAAGTCATTTGGTGGCATTTTCAGGGATTTTTTAAAGCCATTTTTAGCCATTCTTCATTTATCCTAGGGTATTCATGTAGAGTAAGTATATTTTTAAATACTATTAATATTTTATATAACTCAATAAAGAAAACCTCTTTTCGCTTTTTGTTGGAATGGTTGTAAAAGACACATTCCTGGTGAGACACTGCAACTAAGCTGGAGAGTGTTGCATTGGAAGGAATAAATACAGTAGGATCTGACTAATTTGAAGTGGGTTAATTCGAATAAACGGATAATTTGAATCCACCATTATTCCCCATGAAATTCTTATTCAAATCAATGGTAAAAAATAACATTTAATTCAAATTGTAGAAGGAAATATTTGGAAAATTCGAGGCTTATACAGTATATTGTTAATTTATTCGAGTTTCTTCTCACTTCAAACCTAACTCAACAATCTCAACCAAAGAAAGAGTTTAGTTGTTAAAGATATGTCATTGAAATTAATATTGAAATGGGTATGAAATCTTCCTAGCTTTCAAAGTATTAAAATATGTTGCAGTCATTAGTATGCTGGAATTAAAAGCTTTAAGTGATTAAAATATTTTTATTTGCTATTTAAACATGTTTGGGATGCAAAAAAAACTTACCAGTACTGCTGTGTCTGAACCACTCGCTGGTTCTTCACTGAACGGCAGAAGATCAGGTAAATTATATTTCATGTCCTCATCTGTAATAAACACACATGACATGGTTAAGCTTTTCCATGATTTGATTGATGATTGTTTAGAAGTATATTTGTCTTGGGTTATATATTTAAATTTACACTAAAACAATCAAATTTAAAGTAACATAAAAGGGCGTGTGTTTTTTTGTGCAGAGCATATTATTACCCCTTTGGTCTATCCATACATTTAGGAACACCAAAATTAAGAAAGAATAAGGTAGAATTTACCTTACCACTTCAGCGGGTGGATTTTTAATAAGATTAAAAATTGTTAAACAATATTTAATGATAGTTTATAAAAGCGATAGTGTACTTAATAACTTAACAGTACATTAAAACAGTGTGGAAACATTGTAAAATAATGTTTGTGTTTGGAAAGGAAGCCAACCTGAATGGATGTTTTATTTAGCACTGTGTCTTACTACTTGTTCAGGAAATACCCATAAGTACTAATTACATTAGTGAGTTAGGGATGAGGAGGGTTGTATTTAGAGGAACTGTACCCACATTTGTATAAAGGGAGAGTTCAAAAAAAAAATTGAGGAAAAAACCTCAATACACCTGACCGTGATTCAAACCCTAATCTCCCTGTCATCGGCAGTCTAGTCTAACATGAGAGTGACACCCTAGACCATGTGGCCAACGCAGTAGTATATAAAATCGAAGACTGAAAAAGTAAAATTAATAAAGCACATTATTCTAAGAACATAAATACATACTGTATTTGACACTGACCTGAGGTGCTGAGTTTGCTATCGTAGGTCATGAGCTGTGCTGTATAAAGTATGGCTTGCAAATCCGCCCCTGTGAAGCCTTTAGTACTGGCTGCCAACTGTTTTAGATCAACGTCAGCATCCAAAGTTAAACGTCGGCTTAGAGATTGTAGAATAGATAGGCGGTCATCCTAGAACAATGTATTATGCAGACACACACTCAATCACAAAATATAGATTAATTTTCTAAGAAGTTTAACTAACCTGAATATTTTCTTACAGTTATTTATTTTTGTGTATAACTAAGATTATTTAATATTAAAGTCAGTAATGGGTTAATTGAATCTTCTAATCTTTAAAGACATTCAAGATTTGAGGATTCGGGAAAAAAAATCATATTCAAGGATTTATAAACATTTGAGATTGGATTTTTTTTAGACCCATTAATATTAAGGTTGGTATGCAGGTAAGGCGAAAAAAAGGTCAGTGCTTTGCCGTTATTATTTCAAAACATTTTTGGCCAAAATAAATAAAATACTGCTTAAGTAAGAAAATAGAGTTTAATTTTCTGCACATGGTGATATCAACATTTCTTGAATATCTGTCAATAATGTCACTATGATCATGAAAAACATTCAACTAGGGACCCACTGTCGACATTACCATGTGAAGAAAATTAAATTTTATGTTCCACTGGAACAATTTTTGATTGATTTTGGCCACCAATTTTTTGTTTGTTATAATAACTGCAAAAACACTGGATTTTTCTTTTTGCATCTCTAACATCTTCATCTTGTAACATTACGATGCATAATGTTCCAATTGGACCACGCCCATACTGACGTAAATGGATGTGTCGCATCAAATCATACTACCCGCTCCAATATATTCAATTAAATTTAGGATCCCTACAATAGTATTTTTCGCTGTTGTAGTTCTTGTAGGCTAAGAAGACATAATATAACCATGCTGGACAATATGTTTCACTACTCAATCCAAACCAATGTAATAAATAATCTGTCCAAGTACTTACAATATGAATCTGCTTTCAATAGAATCCTGCTAGGCTGAACGACGCACGGGAATCCAAGACCGGCGACTGGGGCAGGAAAGGCCGGTGTATCAACAACGCGTCCCGGCACTCCGACTGTACTAGCGTGAAATGAGCCAAGGACTATCAACATCGACTAGAAGACAACTATGTTTCCGACCTCTGGCGGATACTAGAGGAACCTCCTTCAAAACATCGAGTGATTGGAATGTTGCTGATTTCCAATGGAGCGAGAACAACTATCAACAACATCAACAAAGGTCTACGTGACTTTTTGCAGGCATCGTTGACGTCACCATGCGTGTGTTATGTATCCCCCCACCTTGCTTCCAGAACAATGAAATCGCTATATAATGGCCGCGCAAGCTTGCCATGATTGACTATCCTACGATCAACGATCGACGACAGACCATTGTCTGGAGAAATACTTGTAAAATGTATCAAAATCGTCGCTTAGACGATTGGAGTTATGAACTCTAACTTCCTTATAGACTATAAACTTTTTGCGTATTATATTCTGTTTCAAAATCTAACGTATTTATAATTTAATCGTCAATTTGTTTTAAATACTCTATCTTTAAAATGTCGCCGCTCGGGCGCTGGACTTGTACTTATATATTTATTCTCGTAAATATCCTCAGTTATGTGCTGATTAGAAGTTGACATGTTAATATTAAATTGTTTGGAATTGTAGAGTCTTCCCTTTTTTTGAAGTAACTTTTCATATTTAATATTTTTGTTTGAATTAACGTAACGTGACGTAATTTTTATTGGAATTTGAATTAGGATAACTTTAATCTTTTGTAACGTAAGTTCTGTTTGAACAGCTAATGTTTTGTTATTTGAGGGAACAGTTTGTCCCATATTCTCAGTCAGATCTGATAGTCCCGTGGGAGTTTGGCTTAGGTCTGAGAGTCAAACCCTCACGTTTTGTAAACACTGTTGTGTTGTCGTTAAATTTAAATTACTTTGTATTTATGATATCGTTTTCTGCGAATTACGAAACCTTTGAAACCATATCAAGGTGCCCATTAGGCCCTTCTAACATTGTATCGCTTTTAAATATCTATTCGCTGTGGTATTGTCTCTTATAGACTGGACCATCAATATTATGATGGATTTCATGTTTTCTTTTGTTAAAACACTTGCGCAACCTTTGATATAAAGTTATTGGCATCAAGCATAATTTCCAACTGTACTCATTATGATATAATGAGACCATGTACTGGTAACTGCGCTCTTGTCATTTAATTGAATAAACTGCTCTTTGTTGAATTTACATATTTTTATAATTTCCATTTATCTTGTATGTTAAATTACATCCTCTCCCTTTTATTACCTTTTCCTGGTCGGGGTAGTATTAAGAGACGTAGAGAGGGTGTAACAATCTTAAAGATGGGACATTCAAATCCTTGAATACTAAGGTAGTGCACCAATTTTAATCAACAAGTAAAAGGAATTATAAAGACTTTTTTAGTTGGGAGACGTACGAAATTACAAAAGAGTACGAAGTTGTATTAATTTACTAAAAAAAAGTTATATATTTGTTGTTTATGATGTAATAGACATGACAAACCAAATATCATTTGTCAATGTCACCAAACAACTTCATTTTTTTAAATAAATTTTAAATATTCTCACTTTAACTTAAATTGTATATTTTTAAAGAATCGATGATTCAATTGTATTATCGATTCGAAAGAAACTTTAATATTCAGATTCAACATTTGGATTCAACCCATCTCAAATTATTATGCTTTATATTGGTTTAGCCAAACATAATTATATGACAAGTCCAACAATCAGACCTCAGACCATTAGTTTTCTTCTTATAATCAAAACACATTCTCTTTAAGGAAAACCTCTTTTCACTTTTTGAGGTATTTTGTTATACATATTTGGAGGAAGTGACAGGAAAGGTGGTTGACCTCGGTGGTCTTGGGGTAAAGTGTTCTCTTCGGGACTCAATATTTTCTAAGATTCGAGTTCATATTCGAGATTTGTAAGTAAAATGAAGATTCAGATTTAAGAGTAAGATATTAAAGTGAAGATTCAAATTCGAGATTCGCAGGAAAAATTAAAATTTGGATTCATGATTCAGACATTCAGTTTCTAGAGCCAAGTTGTTACCTCATCAGGAAGAGGACACAGCACTGCTCTGTCCAACCTGCCGGGTCTAAGTAGGGCAGGATCCAGTAGATCTGGCCTGCTTGTGGCTGCTATCACCCACACCCCTTGTAAAGACTCCACTCCATCCAACTGGGTCAGCAGCTGGTTCACTACTCTGTCCGTCACCCCTGTGCTGTCATGTCCACGCCTGACCAGACATTACAACCAATGGCTTTTTTTAGCACCACGTCTTACTATCTGTTAGGGTTATACGCTTATACACTAATTACACTAATGGATTAAGGATTAGGAAGGCTTAATTTAGAGGAAATTCACCCACATGTGTGAAGGGAGAGTTAAAAATCATTTATGACAAAAACCACCCTCAGTACACCCAGCCGGGATCGAACCTTGATCACCTCGTCTTCACCAGACTGGTCAAACATGAGAGTAGCGCGTTAGACCAGGCGGCCGCCAAAGCAAGTTACAACCAATGTTGAACACTCTGTAGACCATCTACAGAGGTGACAAATCAGCAAGTGAAAACTATGGAGTTTTTACAAATATAAAGTATTTTGTTTTTTTAAATATTTATAATATATAGTAACACTATCCAACATCATATTTATTAGCTAATTTTTTTTTTTCAATTATATTTTGGCAATTTCAAACTTAATTATTTATGTTTACAAAAAGAATTAAAATGGGATTTGCAGCACAAATGTTGCTATTTATTTTTAACATACAGTTAGTATGTGTGTACCACCAATGATTTACCAGTATGTAATTTCTATACTATTAAAATGTGGTTGAATTATTTACTAAACAAGAAATATGTATACTTCAATCAAATTAAATATAGTCATCATAAAACATATATTTTACTGTAAAGGATATAATTAATTTAAATGAACTATGAAGTCTAATCCCAGTAAATGGCTAAATCTATATAAAAGTTAATTTCCACCTATTGTGATTATCGCCAACCATGTAAAATTAAATATGGTATGAAAGGCAGTGTAAATCCCAACACTGTGTTGCCGGTGGCTGATGAATACACACCTCCATCATAAGAATCTGCCTTAAGTTGTGAAACTTGAGTTTGAGACTATTTTTAGATAGCTGGTAGAGCAATGACGCACCAAGCCAGAGGTCTTGAGTTCAATTCCCATTTCCAGCTACTATTTTCACCTAAGTCTAATTTAATTGACGTATGAACCCAGTGTGTGGCTACATTTCCTTCAAAGTTAATTTACTCTCATGGTTAAGTGTATGCATTTCATTAAATGAATAAGCTTAAATAAAATTGAGCTTTGAATAACTAATAATTATATGTGTACATGTGTTAAAGCACAATGGAGTCACTGAAAATTGTTATAAGAGACAATGTATGTCATTGAGAGACAATCTGAATACTGTTTCATAAAAACTCAAACTTGTTAACATTTCATGGTGATAGCATCAAAAATAGGCTTTATTGCCTGTTTTTCAAAAGAACTGCAATTTTGCTAAAGCGAGTGTTCAAGAAATGCCTTAATATTATTATCCTAGTTAATCACATTAACATTTTACATTTTATTTCAAAGATTTACACATAGCTGCAGTCTTATTTTGTAAGCTGCACCATAGTGAAATGCGTCAAGGTAAGCTTGGTACCATTCATGGTACACTATACATATTACTGGTAATACTGTACAATCTTGATGAACCACAAGAAATATCTGATGTTCAAATATTGTCGATAATAAATGGTTTTAATATGATACAAAAGATTTTTTTTTTAAATTACCTTGGTGCAAGACTGTCAAACTCATCGAAGAATAGGACGCAAGGTTTAGCACTTTGAGCTCTAAAACCAACAAAGAGAATCATAGAATTAGCCTAGGTACTGTCAAAAATTTTAAATATCTTGGCAGTGGAATGTCAAAAACAGGTTTCATGATAAAGAAATTACCAACAGGACTTATGCTGCTGGTAACTTTTATAGAGCAATTTGGACAACTTGCATAGAACAAGCAAATTACAATGCAATGAAAAAGAGCCATCTACCAAGTCCATTATATGCCAATTTTGACATATGGAGAAAAACATGGACAGGGCTCATACTCCATATTCAGGTATATTTTAGAGACGATAGGGTACTTTCAGCAGGGCTGTGGGGGTTGGTACGCCAAGCCTTTGACTATTATATTTTTCTACCGTCCAACTTTCAACTCCACTATTTCTCTACTGTCCAAATATTTCAGAAATGTTAGATATATTAATTAACAGTAATAAATTTACTGAAGTAAAATTATCCAATATAGATGACTTCACAGGAAAGCTTCTTTGAGATTGTGAATTTACATTTGAATAAATTTGTCAATCCAAATTACAAATATTGGTCCTAATGAATAAAAAAGGGTAGAATTAAAATGATATAGTTACCATGANACCAAAGTAGGGACTTCATAAAAACTATGAAAATAACAAAAATTCTCTCCAAAGATTTTTTTAATAAAAGGTAGGTAAAAAAAATCAATTCAAGATTTAGCTTGTATTTTTAACTTTGATTCAACTTCTAAATTCATTGATTATTTCAGCCATTTTAATAAACAAAAAAAAAAGTTTTTTATTTAACTTTGGATGGGCTAATTTTTATCCATAGTAGAAATAGAGAGTACATTTTGTACTTTCACCTTGACTACTTTCTTTATTGTTTGGGAACACTGAGTGAAGAGCAGGGTGAAAGATTTCTTCAGGAAATAAAGGAGATGGAGAGTAGATACCAGGTATGGTGGAATGTAGCAATGCTAGTGGACTAATGTTTGGTACTTTAAAAGAGAAGATACGCAACAAGGACATAAAGATAAATGAAGGAAGCCCTCCTTCCAAGCAAAGAAAAAATTATTATCTTCAGAAACTGATCATGTTTAAAGGTATGTAAATACTAAGTTTAATATAGTAGAAATAAAAAGTTTATGTTGTTTTTAATTTTTTAATTTCATAACGCTCTTTATTAAAGTACAAATCTACCCTTTTAGAATATTTTTTGTGATATGGATGAAAACTGTGAGTGATAAGAGGTTAATGCACTTCAGCATTCATTTTATCATGTCGGAATTAGTTGAAATCACCTTTCATTTATGAGACAGCCGAAAAAAAAGTTGTATTTTGCAGGCCAGTGTATTTATATAGCAATATTGTGAAATTTGAATTTTGTACTAACTTTTGAAATATATTTCGAACAGCTTCTTCACTGGCGCCAATGTATTTTGACAACAGTTCTGGTCCCTGCAAAAATATATTAACATACTCAAATTTTTCTAGCATTTTGATATAATGAGGTTATTAGCATCTTAAACAGTTATAATGTAATCTCAAACATTCATATTCCATTTAATAATAAATCTTCACATTTTCTTAATTAAGATTAATAAGAAAGTCAAATGCAAATCTTGAAGACATGCGTAAAATTTCTCGGCAGCTGAAAAAATGACCAAAAAATGTTTTAATAGCTTTCAGTTAGGGCTTGTAATTTATTTACAATCCTTTCCAGTTGTATATATATATGCTAAGCCCTAGATAATAAAATTTATATTTTCTTTTAAGTTTTAAGAAGATTTTAAACCTATTTTCTTAAATGTTTGATTATAGAAATAAGTATGTTCTAAAGCAGGAATTCTCAACCAGTGTTCCGTGATGCAGCACTTCGGGGTGCCATGAGATTTTGAGGTGGGAACTTGTAAGGAAAATAAAAGAAACAATATTAGAGCAAAATATTGAAAATATAGAAACTAGGGACAGGATCCTTGAATCCTTAAAAAGAATTTTTTCCATTTTTAAAGTGAGATTTGTTCTATAGCTCTAATACTGCTTATCAGTGGTTCAGAACGAATTATAATTATAGGATTAACACAACGACCAGGCCCCAAAGCAGTAATTTTACACTTAACTGAATGTATGAATGTTATGGATTATAAGAAAGAATGTTAACATTTAGTTATCATTTATATGTTCTATTATATCTATATTTCCTCATATAATAGTAATTTTTTCCGAGATTTAAATTTTTAAAATATTGGATTCCACCCAAACCTAAAAGAAATGGAAGAAAGTTTTGTCTTTTAGTGTTTCTCTGAATAGTACATGCCAAAACACTCCATGATGGACACAGGACACAGGGGACATCATCAGCCTTAGTATGCCTCAAGTGCAGTGCTATAATTAGTATTGGGCCTGATGAGTTCCGATAGAATGAAACCTAGGTCGGGGGATTGGGCGGTGACGATCAATTTTCTTTAAGAGACATCCATTACCTCTTTGTCCATTGGCAGCAGTGTAAAGTGTGAACTGTGTTCTTCTTTTCATTGTAAAGGCCATATTGTGTTTGTCCACCTTTTATATGTTTCTATCCACCTTTCCTGTACCTTCTTCCAAATATAATACAATTGCCTCATATAGCGAAAAGAGGTTTTCCTTATAGAGTCATATGAAACTCAGCCATTTCATTCTGGTCTAAGTAGGTGTCGTCTTGTATCTAGTATAGCACTGCAATAGACTGAAAAAAAAAATCTGCCAAGTCTTGAGGATGATATGCGAGTTGTTTTGTTAGCCCACTAGGCCGGGTATCAAAATGTTGTACTCTAAACATCAATTGCAAGTCTCACCTTAATAATAAAGATGTCCTTACAGATGTTTGTATTATTAGTTTTTGATGAAACATTACTCATTCTTAGCGATCTCACATTGTGGTTGGCTAGTGCACTATTTTAGTGATTTCCAAAACAATTACTCTATGACTATTCATATATTTTATTGAGTTTTTTATTTATCTTTTTAAATTAAATCAGTATGGAAGTAAGTAAAAGTTGTGTGTGTGTCTATATATATATATATATATATATTTAAATAATTAGAGAATTAAAACACTGTGGAATTGTTTAATATGCTACTTTGATCTATTCCACTTTGAATTAGAAAATATAAAATGTAAAAAAAAGCTTACAAAAATTGTTACAAAGTTGTCATGAGATTCTAATACCTTTCACTTAAGTTCCATGAGCCTAGAAAGGTTAAGAATCCCTGTTTTAAAGGAATGTCTATAATATGACACTGCTACATTGTGACAAAAAGAACATTTGTTTAAAGTGATAAACAGAAAGAAGAAGCAAACATGAACAGAGTAATTCAGTAGAAGTATATTCAGTGAAATAATTTACATAGCATTAGGGATGTGCAAAAGTTACTTTTAAAATGCAAAATGAAGTTTTAAACATGCGAAGAAAAGTAGAAACCAAAGTTGAGGATAAGGTTTTTGTTGTTGTCACCTAGCACTACTTTTAAATTTTAAATTATCTATTAATTATATCTATGGTAAAGAGCAAGTTTTAGCGAGAAAAAATAATAATTTGCACTCTATTCTTTTATGCTGACATATCTTGAGTTTATCTATGTTTAGTAATAATAATAATAATAATAATATTTAGCACCAGTCTTACTACCCATTCGGGTTATACGCTTTAGATACTAATTACTCTATTGGATTAGGAATTGGGAAGGTTTAACTAGAGGAAGTGAACCCGCATTTGTGTGGAGGGAGAGTGGAAAGCCATTTAGGAAAAACCACCCCCAGTTCACCCGACCGAGATTCTAACCTCGATCTCCCCGTCCTCAGCAGTAGAGCTCAACACGACAAGCGCGTTAGCCAACTACACCACCGAGGCGTGTATCTATGTTTAGTAACTGTTATAAAAATGACTACCTGCTTCGGTGTCCAAATGGTGTAAGGCACTACTCTTGCATTAAACTAGACTGCCGATAATGGGGAGATCGAGGTTCAAATCTCAGTTAGGTGTAGTGAGGGTGGTTTTTCCAAAATGGTTTTCCACTCTCCCTCCACGCAAATATGAATTCACTTTCTCTGAATATAGCCTCATCTCTAAAAACATTAGCAAAATTAGTATTTAAACGTATTACCCGAAAGATTAGTAAGACACGGTGCTAATTTATTTTTTAAAGAATGATTATATGCTTAAATGTGTCATATTTAAAAATATATTTCAAATCTGTTAATAATTAATCAAAGTTTTGCTCATTCTTTGAAATATATTGAAGCTGCAAAGGGTATTGTGGGTGTTGAAGTCAAAGTAAAGGAGATTTGGCCTTCTGCGTTGACATTTCAAACCTTTAAGTTTATCACTGTTAATTATATAAATATTGCTTTAAGTTTTAAATCATATTTTATCCGATTTTCAACTATGACAAACTGATGCTTAAAATCATGAGACATTCCCAACCCATTTTACAAAGACCAAATAACAAACCTTTTATTATACTATTAGTCATTAAAGTCCAAAATTACTAAATGGTTAGTGCTGCTATAGTTAATCAATTCAAAGAAAAGTCTATTCAAAAATCTACATCCCAAACTAATCTTACTAATTACCATAATAGCTTCATGCACCTGGATATCCATTGACTTTAAGTTAACACTGAGTTTGGCGAATGAATAAAAGAATACTAAAAATGTAGAACACAATGAATAAAATACAATAGAATACAACTTCACTTTGAAAATTTAATTCAATATGACATATATGAGTAAAGGTTTCTGATATCCAAAATCGGTGTTGTGCAATTTTCCTTAATTCTTGCAAGTTTTTAAATAAGATGATGTTATTCAAGCAGAGGTGTGTTCAAAAGTGTGTCATCACAAAAATTATTATTAGCAAGACAGAATACCTTGACGCTGATAAACTTTAGTCCACACTCATGGGCTACCACACCGGCCAGTAAAGTCTTGCCAGTACCAGGGGCTCCATACAACAACACACCTGACTGGTGCCTCAACGGACACTGTGCATACAGATCTGGATACTGTGGACACAGAGGATATGAGCGGGAATGAGAATAACTGTTAAACCTTCATGGAGTACACAATATAACAGCAATGTATCAATTTAAATTAGTTGAAAAATGACACCTGGCTACAGAAATTTAACTTGATACTTTTTACTTAGTGCACCAATGCTTTATGTTGATCACTCATATATAAGTGACGATTTTTAAATGTCCATTACAGACTAGGCCTTAAACCATCAGTGAATAATGACCCTGAGCATGCCACAAATCTCGGATAGCTCGGTGGTAGAGCATTGGCGTGCTAAGCCAAAGGTCTCGAGTTCGATTCCCAAGTCCAGGTGTCATTTTTCAACTGATTAAAAGTAAGTGAATCGTGGTCTCGCCCATAATGGCATTGCTGTAATTACAATGATTTTCCGTATGTGTGTTGAAATTAATAGAAATTTAAACTGTCTAAGTCAAGGGTTTCCAACTTAAGAGTGCTCGAAAGCCACAATTGAATCCACAATGAGCAGGTGCAGTCATATAGGTTTAACCCCAATATATTAGTCCTCATATACAAATTAGTTAGGAAATATAAATGTTTAACCAGTTTTTATTTTTATTTTACAACAAACACCCACATCCATGCGTGGATATAAAAGCAGATTTAACCATTCTCTAGGAATTATTTTCTCCATTTTCCTCCTTTAATTTCTTACATTCTTCTCCTCTCACTTGAACATTTCCCATTTCCCATTTCTTGGACTCCCTTGTGGTCTTTTCCCTAAATACTTAATTTCCAACATTTTCTTTGGCATCCTCTTTTTTTCCATCCTCATTACATGACCATACCATCTCAGTCTTGCTTTATCTACTATATAATGTACTCCCTGTACCCCAACACTTTCCCAGGTAATTTCATTCCTAATCTTTTTCTCCTTGTGACAACTAACATGCTCCTCCTTTTTCTATATCTATTATTCTATTGATTGAAAATAGTTCAATATGTCAACATGAGAGATGATACATACAAATGACAAACTAATATCTTATCAACCGTGGCCTATAAATTGAAATATAATTGATGTATGCCTTTTTTAAGAATGAATTTTTTTTTTTAATTTATAACTATACTAATTCAGATGTTCAATTAATTTAATGTAGTTGTCAAAGTTAAATATCTTTCAGTCAGACAAAAGGAAATAATAAGGAAATGTACTCAAGTGAATCAAGTTAAACTTAAAACTTTTTAGATTTAATCAAAAATTCTAAATACATGAATTTTTTGAGCTATTGAATATGTTTAAGCCACGTTTGAAATACTACTAAGAAATGATTCAAACACAAATTTTTAACAATTCACACACACCCTAATTATGTATCAATCAAAGTGTAAAGCAAATGCTCACCTGTGATGGCCACTGCAGGACCTCAACAAGGATCTGCTTTACATCCTTCAGTCCACCCACATCATCCCATGACCTTGAAGAGTCATGGAAAAATTGTACGCCTTGTAAAGAGAGTGGCACAAAATTATCTATCGCTTCTTCAAAATCTTGGTCTAGGAGAATCGGATGTTCCCTTTTAACTACTGAAACAGAAAACACAACAGCTTGTCTTCCGAATCATGCTGTACATAAGCAAATTCATAAATATATTAT
Organism: Timema douglasi; assembly: GCA_901482245.1. Taxonomy (NCBI): domain Eukaryota; kingdom Metazoa; phylum Arthropoda; class Insecta; order Phasmatodea; family Timematidae; genus Timema; species Timema douglasi. Next base: position 224,394 of record CABEEJ010000081.1, on the reverse strand, counting down.
TACTAGGGAACTGTGAGTGCTCGAATTTTTGTACCGGAGTTGAGCTTTGAAACACAAGCAAGCTCGGCAGATTTATGCATTGGCTCGGTAATTTCAAGCTTGTTGTATGAGGTTATTTTTCTTTGCTCTATAGTGTTTCTACTGTTGGATGAATCATGGTTTATTAACCTCCCCACTTGACTGGACGTTTGTGAAATGTGTGATTAAAACACGGAAATGAGAGGTGGGGAGGGACAAAGAGCTAATTGGGTGTTGAGTGGAGGAGGGTATGATATAGAGATAGAGTAGGTATAGAAATGGGAGCTCTTTCTAGGGCTGGTTTGAAACAAATATATAGTATAATTTTCATAAGAATAACCTTATATAACCACTGGAAAAGTTACTATATCTACTTTTTAAGTATTAAACATCAAATCATGTGATCTGCAGGTATCATTTTTATTATATATTATCAATACCTATAAAAATACACTAATAAAACAGAAATATGTTATCAATTTTGGCTGAAAAAAATATGTTTGTATTTTCTAAATGGCTCTTTCTATGAATATTAGCTATAGCAAAGACCAAGACTGTACCAAATATATATTAGTGTAAAAAAGTTGTATGTACATCTTTCCAAGAAAATACTGCTCTAACGTTTTTCTCTGATAAGAGGATTTGTCTTTATTCAAGGTCAGCATCATGTAAATAGCTACACTTCAGATGGAAAGTTAATAATAATAATAATAATAATAATAATTATTATTATTATTATTATTATTATTATTACCCTTTTGGGTTGTACGCACTTACCCTGTGCAATTGTAGGGTGATTGTGAGATGAAATGGAGGAGCTACAGTTTAATGTGGGATCCAAACCACGGTGGAGGCCTGGCATTCCCCACATTCACAAGTTGTGATTAATACACGTCTTATCAGAGGTGAAGGAAGGGTTTGGTAATCAGATAAATCTGTACCGAGACCGAGGATTGAGCCCCGAACCCCCAGCGGAGAAGTCTGACACCTTACCCCGAGACCACCATGTCACCCCGAAATAGAGAGTTTCATCTAAATAATTTCTGTGGCTTACATTTTGCAGCTTTATTTTTTAAGTTTAATTTTAATGGGAAATAAAAGCATCAAAGAAAATCTATCTGTGTCTCAATTTGTATCACAATACTCAACAATATTCTATCTATTTGTGCGCTGCCCCCACCCTTTTCCCCTCTCTAAAATTACAACACACTTACATCAGAAGCACTGTCACAATATAATATGATATTCCCACTATTTGCGCGGCTCCTTTCCCCTCTCCAACCTAGCATCAGAAGCGCTCGAGTCTTATCAGCTCTCCCTGGGGAGAGGACTAGTTGAAGTCATCCTAGTCCGTATGTATAGTAAGATATGTGCTAACGCTTGGCGTTCTGTCACAAGTAAATGTAATTTTTGCTTGCTTCTTATAAATGGTTGTGTTGTGGTTGCTAAGCTTATGTAATTGTTCCCATTAATGAAAGAGATTTGTGAAGTGTTAAAGTGTTAGAGTGTCAATTTAGTTTGAAAGTGTTTGAAAGTGTGAAATATTGAAGGGGACTCGTATTGGGAAACTGTTCCCTCCCAACAAAGCTTGGGGAAGGGACCCGAGATAAGTAGTAGGATTAGTGAAGGTATTTCAGTGGGATGTAGCAGTGCCGATCACCTTATGCAATGCTGTGTTCTCGACCAATTATTTGCAGTTTTGTTTGGAGCCCTCACTTTTGAATAAAAGCAGCAAATAATAATGAAAGGTGGGCCAAATTCAGACATTACCGCTAAAACAAAAATTAAAGAATATGCACGTCATTTCAAAACAGAATATTGTACTTCTTCAAAATGGTTCACTGCATGTAAATCAAGGAACAGGCTGTATTGTTGGCCTTGTGTGTTGTTCGATACAAATCAGGGAGTGTGGAATAATAACGGCTTTTGTGATATCAGCAATTTTCACTAAGCTAGAATGCGCTATGAAAAGACTCATGCACACCCGTCCTCAATATCTAAATTAAAAACTTTTGGGAAAATCAGAATAGATTTTCAGCTGAGTGAGCAAAAAAGGTTAGACGTTTTAAAACATAATGCAGAAGTTAATTCAAACTGGGAACTAATGAAACGATTAATTGATGTGTGCTCTTTTTGTCTAAACAAGAGCTGCAATTCAGAAGTCATGACGAATGGGAAGATTCCCTTAACCAGAGAAACTACATTGATTTAATGTAGCTATGTTCTAAATACAATAGTAAATTGGATTTTCATCTCCAGAGTAGGGGGATGTTTGAAGGAACCCAGGTGCACTCTTCATCCACTGTTATGCTCACAAACTCAATCTTGTTCTTTCTCACTCTGTGAATATTATAACAGAATGCAAGATATTTTTTATATTTTCTAAGACATTGAATGGTATTCCAAATTTTTTTTCACATTCATCGAAACACATTAACGCTCTTAATCAATCTTAGGTAAAGAAGCAGTTTCCAAGAGTTGCCAGTACAAGGTGGAATTACAAGTCCAGAATTGTGAACACAGTGAATGAAAATAAAACAGAGCTCATACAGTTTTTTGAGAATATTGCTGAAAATCCAGATAGTTGGTTGGGATACTGATGCTTTTGTGACTGCTAAAGGGTATATTCGTCATTATTGAGAGATTTTAATTTCCCCTTTCTACAGAAGGTTTTCACCAACATTTTTTCTCTCACCAACACATTATTCAAAATTCTTCAAACCAAAACTTTCAATGTAAAATACTGCATCTATAAAGTAAAAGAGACAATTTCTCCCCTCAAAGATGCTAGAAACGACTTTGGGCAAATGGAGCTAAGGTTTCAAGATCTTAATGAGCTTCAATTAATTGAGCTGCAAGATTTAAAAAAAAATCCAGAGCTTCTAATCTTGATTTCCTGACCATTTATTTTTGTCACTTCAGTCAAGCTACAGTAGTCTTTTCAATTTTGGCAGTTTTTGGAGTGAATTAGTTTACAGAATATCAGACTTTTCAGACAAGACTGTGACTGAAATTATGAAGTACCTGGAGGAAACAAACTTAGAAGAAGAAGCGTTCCAAGAAACATATACCGTAAATAGTGTTGTTTGGTATCAACAATACCAGTAAGCACATCCACTGTTGAGCACACCTTCTATTGTTTGAATTGTATCAAGACAAATATGTGTAACACCCAGTGTGAGAATAGGCTCTCCACACTTTCCTTGTTGTCAGTTGAAAAAAGGCTTGCTAGATGAACTGCAGAAAAAAAATCATTCTATGACACAGTTATCGACAAATTCATTCAGAAAGGTGACAGAAGTATCGCACTAATATACATATATAGGCAAGATTCCACAATTATTTTTTTATTTACTTGTTTACTTATTTATTTGTTTATTTCTATTCTTGTTTTTGTTTAATTAATTAATTAATTTGTTTATTACATGTCTAGGTATTGTGAATGGGTTGGAGGGAGCTAAATTGCTTATCCTATGACCTGCAAAAGTGTATTTGGTAAGTTACATTATTGTACATTATATGGAGAGTATTCCTCTTTAGCCCCATAATGAAAGGTGTCTTCAAACCTAGTCTTCTTTGAGAAAAGTCGCCGCATGCCACTGAAGCATGTTTAGGGAAAAATAATTAAAAACAAATTTAAAAACACCAAAATAATCTATCTCCCTTTCTGATATTATACAGCACTATTATATTCTAGATATGATGAAAACAATCATTAAAAATGTTTAATCTATAAATTATTGTGTCTTATTATTACTGCATCTTACGACCTGTAATTACTCTAATGGGGTAGGAATTAGAAAGGAAACATTTTAGAGCTAATCTACCAGCATTTACGTGGAAGTAGAGTGGGAAACTCTTCAAGAAAAACCACCTCCAGTAGACCTGAACGGGATTCAAACCTCGATCTTCCCGTCATCAGAAAGTATAAATGATTAATTTAGAAATTTTTCAAGCACATAAAATGATTTGGTTGGTTTTCACAACTTTTAAAAAAATAAGTGTTTCACCGCTTAGTTTTCCCCACATATATAGTGACCCCTCTTCTGTCCGTAAATTTTGAAGTTTTATTTTTATTATTATTTATTAGTAAGCTCATGTACAAATGATTGGCTGGGTTAGTTCAAAGTCAGCTTATTTACCTAACCTACTTAACTCCCAGAATGTGATTGGAATCTGGCACTGGTGTGTTGTTTCCTATAATGTCCTATCTAATCTCCATGTACATGCTCATGTAATGTCTTATCACCTTCTTCATGCCAGGTCCTTAAAATAGCGTGAGCTACAGTTAGCCTGAACAAGCAATAAGTTGAATAATTGTACTAAATAACATAAATAAGCTAGGTAGTTACCTGATCTTCTCAAAGATTGAAATGTTGCTTTATCCACAATATCGACCAAGTCCTGTATCACATAGCCTTCAGTTCTATTAACCACAGTGTCCAAATCTAGTGAAGATGTACTATTGAATGACTTTTGAGAGATTATACTACTCAATATTTCCAGTCGATCCAGCTAGAAAGTATTACTTTATTAAATATATTTATATTAATAGTGTTTCAACATTATTAAATTATTTCAAACAAGAGTTCTTCCAATTTCAAATAATGTCTTAGACCAGAGGTTTTCAGCATGCCTTTTTTTGTGACCCACAAAGATTCTTGGAAAAATAATTACTGTGGTAAAATTAATAATGTTTAACTTTTAAGCTAAGAAACAAGCAGTTTTTACATCTGCTGTATTATATTAACATCTCAAAGATGGTATATTTAAATCAGAAAATTCATTTAGTATGTAACTAAACATGTTTAAATTACTTCTTATTTTATTCACAATCAAACACCTAACGTCATTTTTGCATAGTTTGACCAAAATTAGCCATTTACAATGTGACCTGCTCCTAAATTGTGGCCATAGGACACTTTTAAGATGGAAACCTATGCCTTAGATAATGTGACCATTGGAGCAGATTATTATATTATTAATGCTTCACCTTATCCATCTCTGGAATGTCCAAAATAGTTTTGAAGATGTGTTGGCCGCGAGGTGAGATGATAGAAGAGTGCAGTTTGTGAATAGACATAGCCGTTGCCATGACTGTAATGTAGTGTAGTGACTGGTATGCTTCAAGGAGTTCTACTAGGTGACTTCCTAATCTACAAAACAACAGAGAAAAAATATGATTTTTTTATTTCAGTTAGGTCTTAAGTTTGTTTTATATGCAAACTAATAAAATGTACATAGAAATAATATAATATCTTTATTGATCTATTCCTAGAAACCTTAATTTTTTAAGCAAAAACATTAGATTTTGTTAAATAAAAAATTAAAATTATTTATAAAATGTTGGTAAACAAAATATTTTGACTAATGATGTATTTACTCAAATTTTATTTTTATAGTAATAATATGAATTTTAAAATGATGGTTATAGTATGTGTATATTTTTAACTATTTATGTTGGTTTACTAGATGTACAAATCTTGAAAGAGCCAAAATATAAAAAATGTATTCAATTAAGGGAGCTTTTTTTTGTTATTGGAATGTTGAGAAGAAAATTGTAAGAGTGATGTTGAGACTTTTTTTTTTATTCTCAACAAAATTGATTATTATTATTATTATTATTAATTATTAATATTATTAATTATTATTGTTGTTATTGTTATTATTGTTGTTATTATTATTATTATTAGTAGTAGTATTATTAGTATTAGTATTAGTAGTATTATAAACACCAAGTATTCAGTTTGTTGACAAAAGTTAATTTGGTTTAATTATGCTAATGTGTTATCTATTTAAAAGTGGTACAATGAACTTTAAATCGGTTTTCCAAGCTACTTAGTAAAAGTTGGTAAAAACATGTCTTATGAATTTTTGGCGTGTCTGCCTATTCACGTGAATTAAATAAATTTCAAAAATACAAAAAATACAAATTTAATGTAATCACCAACCCATATTAATATACAAAATAAATTAAGGCAATCCTACTGACGCTAAAGTAGATAATGCAGTCCAACCCCAAATTCACAGAAAGTAAAACACCGACATATACTTGAAATAAACATATTTCTTTAATTGTTTTGTTATCAACAAATAATGTCTCACATAAAAAAAGGTACAAAAATATGTTTACAGTTTTACCTGCTGTGGCAGAGTCACACTTGTGAGTCCCCACTCGTCTATATATCGAGGGCAAGAGCTCCCAGATAATCTAACACAGCCACAGCAGGTTGATAATAGACACATTGTGACAACAGCTTCAAGAGTAACTTCTTTTATACCATTACCTGCTGTGGTAGAGTTCATCTTGCGAAACCTCGTCTCCTTCACAAATAGGGAGAAGAGCGTCCAGATCATCAAACAGTATCACAGCTGGTTGATAATAGACACATTGTGACAACGCCTGTGTAAATAACTTCATGAGTGTTTCTACATTCTTACCTGCAAGTGAATACAAGTGTGAACTTCACAAATTACTTGCAGTAAGTGTCCATACATATCTTTAATCGTGTAAAAATAGAAGTATAAATTAATCTACAATTTATATATGCTTCAAAAACCTTTCGGCCATTACTAGTTGCTAGAATAATTTCATATTTGTAAATGTAGACGATTCCATTAATATAATTTCTCAATTTTTGTTTTTATACTTGTTAACGATGCAAATAACAATAATAATAATAATATTTAGCACCGCGTCTTACTACCCGTTCGGGTTATACGCTTTAAGTATTAATTACGCTAATGGATTAAGAATTGGGAAGGTTGAGTTAGAGGAAGTGAGCCCGCATTTGCGTGGAGGGAGAGTGGAAAGCCATTTAGGAAAAACCACCCCCAGTTCACCCGACCGAGATTCGAACCTCGATCTCCCCGTCCTCAGCAGTCGAGCTCAACACGACAAGCATGTTAGCCAACTACGCCACCGAGGCGGGTTGCAAATAACAGAATTATCACCTGGCTATACACTTAATGTGAACTCTTGATACCTGCTTTGGTGGCCACATAGTCTAAGGTTTTATTTTTTTGCTAAGACTAAGTTGCCGATGATAGGGAGATTGGGCTTCCTTGATGGGTGTACTGAGGTTTTTTTCTAAAATGGTTTTCCACTCTCCATTATGCAAATGTGGGTAAACTTCCTCTAAATTCAACCTTCCTCATCTCTAGCTCATTAGCACAATTAGTATACATGCATACAGCTTGAACGAATAGTAAAACAGTGTGTTCTAAAAAACACTCTTAATAACCTATGAATTCCTCCTTTCCCTTTTTTATAACCTTTAATTTGTAGCTTTATAACTATCCCATGACCAAGGAATGCTTCCAATAATATAATGTGTTATATGTTTTTCCATGTTAATAAAATTTCAAACTTTATACATAGATTTCAAATGTATTTAGCAATTTATAATCAATTATTTTGGATTAGATAAGTCAGGACTGTCCAACTTGAAGTTAGCTATGGGCCTCATTTTATATTCCTAGACAGTTGTGTGGGGCACAATGTACAGTATTTTCAATTTTCTGATAAATTAAACAGATGACTGTTATATATTAAGTCTATAGACTAGTAACTAATATATTATTATTATTATTAAACAATTTAAGTTTGATCAAGTTTAAGGAATTCCTGGCCGATATTATTTATTTTTTAAACTTTTTAATAGGTCGCGGATCACAAAATATGCTGCTAGTTGGACAGGACTGAGATATGTAAATATGATGATTTAAAAGAAATAGGGAGGAAAGAGGGAATGCCAAATGGGAAATTTTCACCAGTTATTTGTGAAACAGGGGACCCCAATTTCCCAAACATCTATTTTATTTTATTGATTGTATGACCCTGGTTCTTTAAAAGGCAGTAGTAAGACTATTGTAGCTTAGTAATAGAACAAAACTTTTTATAACTTTTTCGTGTTAACAGTTTTTGCTATCAGGTTAACAAAAATAAATTAAATATATAATTTGTTTTAATTATATAGTGTGAAAGGGGGCTCCAAAAATTGTTAATGTGCCTGGATCTTTTGGACAGCCCTGATAAATATTCATTTTTTTATTTTGGCACTACATATGCATGCATTTTTAAAACATAGAAGATCTACATAGTACTACTTCCAAATTCTACCAAGATAAATGCTTTATAAGGATCAGAAATTTAGTGAAACCCTGCGCAGTACATACCTTTAAGATGTTTACAATGGACTTGATGGACATAAACAAAGTATGGGGATTTAGAGAGCAATTTGCAAACTTCATTTGCCAGTGTACTTTTGCCAGAGCCAGCTTTTCCTGTCAAGAAAATAAAAGTTAGATAAAAATAACACATTAAATATATAATTTAATATTTGATATAATTATAACATGAAGCTTTCTTAGAAAGCCTTAAGATATACTTTGTTGTTCTATGTATGTGTGTGTGTGTGTATACACCCACACACACACACACACACAAAGAGTGTTTTTAGACTTTTCCAATATTATTTAGTTTGTTGTTTCCTGGAAAAATATGGAACTTTATAATTATGTGAAAATACAAAATTGACTGTAAGGGCCGTCCATAAGCTACATAAGCATATGGGGGGTGAGGGAGTGTAGTGCTCGGAGTGGCCAAGAGTGAATGGGAGGTGGGAGTCTCAGATAATATGTTATGTCACATTACAATCAAGCATTAGGTGCAAAGTTCTGTGTTAATGAGCAAGAACGCACACATATTTAAATAAACAACGACAAACTCGTCAACTTCAGTTGTTGAGCTTGACAAATGTGTACATAAACCTTTCAATAAAAGAGTTATATAGGCTCTCAATTACAAATACTATTAAAATTGGGGGGAAAGGGTTACGTGATAGTGTGAATGACAAAAAAAAGTGGGGGGAGGGGAAGATAAAAAAATAGCTTAACATAGGTTATGGACAGCCCCATATTAATCATTAAAGTGTGGACTTGATATTAAAGAAAAAATAAATCTTAAGTTTTCTTCCAAAGAGTTTCTTTGCTGTGAAACGTTAAAAATCATATGGTATAGAGCAGAGCTGTCAATTTTGAAGAAAGTGTACTGAAAACATTGGCATTAAAATAAAATACAGTAAACTCTCAATTATTCATGCAAAGGTTAACTGGTTTGCGGCTTATCCCTGTAAGAGTCTGGGAATTATTTAATATCCATTTTTTGACAATTTGTTAACTAGGCAATGAAGCAAATAACTGTTTCAAAGGGTCGCAGTTGATCTGTTAGTTTGGCACAAGTCATCAATAATTTTTCTAAATAAACCTGTTTTTTTAGTAGGCACAGTAAGCATTAATTTGTGATGTGATGAAAGAACACATTTACTATTAAAATGAACTACCCGTGCTTTAACATCTGTGCAGTTCTTGCCTTTTACTAAATGGAATGGTTAGGAGTTTAATGTATATTAATAGATTTTATTTGTCAACTGATGCTCAGTTAAGCAGATTAATGTGATAATTATATGGGTAAGCCTATGTTTAGCTTTCCAAATGTTACTAAAAAAAATAAAACAAGAATACTAACCAAGAATAAGAATATTAGAGATGAAGATGGAGTGATCAAGTAAATGTGGAGAAGATAACGGAGAATATAACAGAAGACTTAGTTCAAGTGTGGTCACACATTCTGTGAGAATGTTTTGCATTCCACTGCAACAATAAACGTATGTTTTTAATAAAAATAACTTTATGTAACAAAGTAGCCTAAATACTGCACAAGTTATGTTAATATTGAGCAAAAATAAAATTACATGTCTATGAAAACATGAAGTAGGTATTACTCCTAATCTGATATTTAATATATTATTATTCTCTCTAAAGTTGATTGATGAGCCATTTTAAGCATGTTAGTTTTAAAAATATATCGATTAAAATGTGGTAATAAACCGCATAGGTGGACACACAGGCTAAAGTGTCAAATATGTCTGGTCTGATTTGCTGTTGAAGGGAAGGTCGAGGATTGAATCCTGACAGAATACGGAGGGTGGTATTTTGATAAATGGTTTTCCACTTTACCTCCATGCAAATGTAGGTATGTTTCCTTTAAATGCTACCTTATTCATTTGTACCTTGACAATATGAATGCATAGATTGCCTAGATAGGTATTAAAATAAAAAAAATAATACTACTATAATAAGACAGGTGTAATATGATTTTTTTAAATATTACTTTATTAGATAGACACTAGTATCATAAAATAAAAACATATCCAACCTGCTAAACTTAAATTCTTTTGTTGTTACAGGTTTGCTGGTTCCAGAAAGTGATTTAATAGTTTCATCATTGGTTTTTGGTGAATTGGTGGTTTCATTATCTTTTTTTTGTGAATTAGTGGTTTCATTATCCTTTTTTTGGCTTATCTTACACCTAATGGAACAGTTCTTATTAAATATAGCATATTCTAGGTTTGGCGGTAGCATCTCAATTAGGATATCCCTTGTAGAAGAGAATACAGATAGAGTCACCACGGCTTTATTGTTTAGTAAGAGAGCGGACATTTTGGTCGAGTCTTCCAAAAATCTCCGAAATATAAAGTCCATGTGAGAGGAATCTTCATTCTGAAAAGAACCCAGGAGTGTACAATAACCAATACAGTAGATGAGTAATGAGAAATAAAAAAGGAAGAGGTCGGAAGGGTGTAAACAAGGATTACAAAATACTAAACAATTATGGCTAGTGTAAAGCAGAACATAGTCTTTTTTATCTTTCAAATACATGTACAAAACTAATAACATGTTTACATTATCATATATAAAGGGCATGGTAGAGCTAGGCCTAAAAAATTATAAAAAAGTAGTCAAATTAAAATGATTGAAAACAATTGAGTCATCATTCGATAAACGATAGTGCTCGTCACTACTGAAAACCGAATAAATTACCAACATAAAACTAGCATCCAAAGCCATTCATTGCGGACAACATGCCTAAAAACTGGAAGAGCGAAACAAGAGCCAAACATAGTGAACATGTATATAATTACAAACAGTTGTATTAGTGGAAGGGCCCTACTGTATGCTAATTTAGAGTAAATAGGGTTGGAAAATCATTAACATTAGAGTAGCATTCTCGCCAATGATGATACTTAAGATTAAATGAATATATCATAACCTTGTTTGGTTATAACATAATTATAACAATAAAAAAACTCTTTATCCATAGTTAAATAAAAATAAAAATTCTCACCCATGGCTGCATAGAAGAAATCTGTATTTCAGTAGGAATCATGGCACTGTGTGCAGAGATCACTTCCAGAACTATTCTACAACCTGGTGTCAACCCAAGAAACTTTGTTAACAAATCAGTAATCACAGCGCATTTGTGGGCCGAGTAGTTTGCTATTGGAGCTAACACCTCTTTCAAAGATTCAGGTAGATCTTGGTACATGTCCTCAAAGACGCAGAGCCGAGCATAAGCAACATTAGTGGTTCCCTGTTCAACACTATTCACCTTAATATCTTCATCGCCAGAGGAAAATGACGGAGTACTCGAATTGGTTTTGGAAAAAGGTGCCTTTGTTACTTTACATATTATAACAGTACATATATCTTGTGGTTGCTCTATCCCTAGTGTGTCCCAATTAGATTTATGAATGTACACATTATAAGGGTGATAGAACAAACAACTGTCAATTACCTCTTTCCCAATAGACGTAATTTGTAAAGGGTGCACCCTGCATACAAATTTATTTTGTTTTTTACAATATTTCTGTATTGATGAGTAGCTTGTGTTTTTGGAATTGTTGCAATGATTGAGTGAAGTATCTGAGGATGTATTTTCATAATTTTTTCGACTACCGAATACCAGATTTGTTAATGTCCTTAATGCTGATGTAAATATCCCTAAATGTTCATTATCTTTGTCGGCGCTAGACACTAATCTGGAGATGTTATTGCAATCTGACATGTGATCTATGACGTTATTTTCTATGTTGTTATCCACTGAATCAAGGTCACTCTTTGGAGGACTCACCACGACCTCTGTGAAGGGCTCTAGTCTCCCGATGCTCTGGGATGATTCAAGGGCATCTGTTGGCAAAAAAAAGTACTCTTATTTTTATAGTAAGTGTCTTATCTGTTGGTGAGGCTGCACCTCTTGTGAATGTGGTGGGGTGGAGGAGTATTGGAGAGGGATTTGGGGGCACAATGTTAAGAGGGATTGTAGGGTACTAGTTTTTAGAAGAAACAAGAAAAAGATGAAAGGGGCCATTTAATTTAATCACACTGAGGACAGGATATGTAGTACTACTTTTCCCCAAACTATCAATGAAGGTGGGGTAAGTAGAGCTAACTAATTAAAACCAATGCTTTATTTCAGAAATCCTGCGCATTGTGATTTTTCTGTTGAACTAATGTTTATATAAATATATGATGCTGCATCAAAGTCCGGAAGAAAGAGGTTTTAGATTTTTTGTAAAAGGCTATGTGGGCCTTTTTTTTAACATTCTTTGATAACCACTCAGCTTCTTAGGTATAATTTTGTCACCATTTTTTGATCAAGCCAGGAATAAAACTTGGGACCTTAAGCTCACCTAAAGTTTTGTACTTTAGGAACAATAGGCTAGAAATACAGCACACAGCTTACCCACACAAAGCACCAGCTGAAAGGACTGTGAGAGACAGAACACAAAGTTTTGGCCATGCCACACAACCCTGAGTTGCTCTAACAGTGACGATTGGACAATATCACTGCAAGTCATCTGGAAAAACAATGTGCTATATTAATTGATACATAAAATTGACGAGATTTTTTTTTAAATAAAACATACCATTTATATACAAACAGCTTCAGGAATGGAATGAGGAAATGAGGGAGTGTGGAATGAAATTTAGCACAATGAAGTGTGAAGTGATGGTAGCGACAACGAATAGGATAAGGTCTAGTATAGATATAAAGTGGGTTGGAGTAGAAATGAGTAAAGTACAGAATTTAAAATATTTTGGAAGCATGACAGAGGCGAGGCAAAGAGTGGGATTTAAAGAGGAGCTAATGTAAGAAGAGGGCTGCAGGGGAAGTTGTTCTATGGGTGTGCAAGAGACCTGCTTTGAAGAAGAGAAGTGCCCTTGAAATGTAAGTAAGTACTGTATAGGGCATATTAATTTTATCATATCGAGATTTGTGAAAAAAACATTGTATTTAAACTCATCATAAAAATCACCAAAACTAGGAATTTAAAAATCTAAGAAGTTTATATATATATATATATTCCCCGTTGTGGAGATTATTTTTGGCCCCACATCTTACTACCCATTCAGGTTATACACTCATGTAAGTTAATTGATTAGGAATGAGGAAGGTTGAATTTAGATAAAGTGTAGCCTTCCCGCATTTGTGTGGAAAGTGGAAAACCAATTATGAAAAACCAACTAAATTTAATTTAATTATTCAAGATGTATCCAAATATGGGTGTATCCATGATATGTTAATTTCCACCCTCATAAATAAAAATAGGTACCGACAATGTAATGTAGACTATTTATGGAGGCATATAATAGTGTGTTATGGTACCTTGCCACATAAGAAATACTGCATAAAAGTACAAATTTGCTTAAAGTGCATTACTTAGTTGGTAAACACACCTTGAACCAACTCTCAACAAATATTAATGCATACTAAAGTGTATATTCTTTATAGTTGCGGCATCCCCTTAACCAATTTTCACTTTCCTGTTCTTTAAAATTGGCAAGAAACACACTAAAAAGTAATAATAATAATAAATTGTTTTACCAGGATGGCCCAGTCATCTTCAGTCAACGGGGACACATGAATCCTATTCACTGGCCCCACATCTGTGTAGTCTGATATCAACACTGTCTGTCCATCTTTGAGCCCCAATGCACGAGCGTAAGCCCCATTAATAGAAACAACATCATCTTGAACTGTGACTGCAGGCGAAGAGCTCCAAGAACAATAGCAACACTTGCCATTACCATATTCTAACTTTAGCACCGTGTTCTGTGAGGAAGACAGAGAGAGAGAGAAAAAAATTAGAGTCCCATAAAATGTCAATTTTACATCATAAACTCCATGGAATCAGCCCACAATCGAACCATGAGCGACTTCTATCTGCTGATGAATATAGTGCCAACTTCTGCAGATAGAGTTTGTCGTGTAGGCAACACAATTAATCCTCGTACCATTAATCTCAGTTTTATATATTTGAGCTGCTACTTTTCCATTTTGTCCTCATGAGGATGAGTTGACCTCAATCCAGACCCACTACTTCACAGAAAGTCTGGAAGCGCCGAGAATTAAACCTTGGACCTCTGGTTCCATTGTGAGGTACTTTGATCACAGAGGAGGTGTTTAAATTATAACAAAATGAAAAATATTCAGGGAGACTCCAGGTTAACAAATGAGCTTGGTAGCTTGATGACACTGGATTTGTAAAATATTCTATTCCACCCCAGATATAGCTTGAATATTTGATAAACATCATATTGTACATTGATCAAACTGTGCTGGAGACAATGTACAAGTAGGCCAAATAAGCAAATAGAAGAAACAGGCTTGGATAATATTTAAGCTAATAGTTAGTCAAAGAAAGGTAAATGGTATGAGATAAAGGTATATTGCAGTCCTTAAGAAAATCATAATTTAGTGTGCTGTTGTTTTGTACAGGAGAGAAAAAGTACAATTATTGAAATCAGATGCAACATTATTTAGGACAGTATATAAATGGTTCAATTTTAAAGAAAGAACAAATCAATATGGGATATAGATTAAAAATAAATATTTTTTAGCATAATTTGATTGCCAAGTTAGGCTGGCACAGCACTGCCTGCCTACTTTGAACTAAATTAAAGTATTTTATGTTTAAAAATATCTTTTATATCCCAAACCATATACTTTGATGGATTAAATAACCAACGTTGATTACGATTATAAGCATGTATATATAAATATTATATTATTTAGATTTAAAAATGACTCCTGAACTTGGCAATTGAACTCGGGGACTTTTGGCTTAGTATGTCAATGATCTAACTATTGAGATACCCAGGAGTCGTCCTATGCACAGGGTCATTCTCCGTTCATATTTTAAGGCAGAGTCTGTGAATATATTTATATGTGGCTATAGGCGTAACTAACAAATATAGCTTGGCTATTTAATCCAGCAATGATATGTGCAATCATACAGTTATTGTTGTACTATTGGCAGCCTAAAGCCCTACTGAGTCAACGATGGCTGTGTTATCAGATAGCTTGTGATATTGATTGATCACACAAATGTATAGCTGACGATTTCCACAGGTCCATCACAGACTCTGCCTTAAAATATGATTGAAGTTTACCCCGGGCATGGGATGACTCCTAGATAGCTCGGTAGTTAGAGCAATGGCATACTAAGACAAAGGTCCCAAGTTTGATTTCTGTATTCAGGTATCATTCTTTAATTTAATAAACTAATATATATTTTATACTTAAGAGAATATTTGAGCTTTAGATTTGTGTCAGTGAGTGTGGGTCTTTCCTCGCCATGAGGACCTATTAGAAGCTTGCTCAAGCTTGCTCAAGCTTGCTTTTAAAGCATTCAAATGGTAGAGGGTAAGGCGCATGTGTGTCTGTAGAGGGAAATTAAGCAACATTTGAACTGCCTCTCGCTGCCAAGTAGTATTTCAGCCAATGAAATAATAGAATGGTAAAAGATCTGCTGAGTGCTCTTGGTCAATGTTGGTGCATGCACAGTGTTAGTGTTATATCAGCCATGTGTTTAGTAATGCTCTAAAGGGCCTTGATTTACATTATTCAAAGTGGTTTGTTTTTATAATACTTTCTCTGTGCTATATTTGTTTTAATTAAACACAATTTTATGCACACAAGATAGTTATGTTGATTTTATACTTTTAAAATTATTTAAATACAGAGTTAAGCACAATTTTATGCATTCAACCAAGTTAAATAGATTTTATACTCTTAAAATTATTTCAATAAAGGGTTTAAAGTTCTGAAATTAAAAACAAGCTTTGAAAATTTTTACCCCGACCCCACATACAAAGCTGCTTGCCCAGTTCCTTAGAACACCAACCGCCACTGCTTGATTGTAATAAAATGATATAATATAAGAGCAGCTCTGATGGTATGGTTTTGTATATATTTGAAAACAAGCGACCTCGCCTTTTGTTTTTGTGTTGTGTAGCAATGTGTGGGCCAAATTAGATGTTGCAATGTCAAATACAGATGTAGGTTTCTTTTGTGAGGTCAGTTTTATCTTGTCAAAATAGCTACAAAAAGAATTATTTGTATTTATGTTTATACTAATTCAACATATTAATTTGTCAAGGTAGGTTTAATCATAAAATGTTAATATTTTGGGAATAAACAAATATTATATAAATTACTACAAAATCTGGATACTATCCCCATGACTCCATTTAGGGAGTAAGTGAGAGAGGAAGGAAGTTTAGAGGAAGTGGCTGTATCCGAATATTCTACTTCACGTGCCATCGACCCTTGACGTTCACTTGATAGTTGCAATAGCAATCACATGATCAAGTGCAGATCTGTCCGAATAGTCATGAAGTGTGGTAATGCGTCCCTCATATGCCCTTGAGTCCAAGGGTGACAGCAAGTTAGCCTTGATACGCCGTCGATGCGGTGTTTGATCGGCAATTGTTTCATTTTTCGTCTGCTAGAGATATAGCTCGTAGAGTAATGTGATCTTTGATAACATATGTTAAATATGTTGTGTGTTTTTTTTGTAGTGTTATAGAGTTGTATTTGGTTGTGTTGTGTAGGATAATTTGTCATGTGCAGTGAAAATAAGTCACCACAAATCTGCAAGTCGCCTACACTAATTTGGGCTCATAGATGGTGTTTAAAATAGTTTCTAAGATCATTGGTAGGAAGCAGCACTGCAGACTCAAGTGTATGAAAAGGGTATTTTGTCGCCCAAATAGTCTATTGCAGTCTTTGATCTCAAGTGCGTGTAAAGTGTAACGTCATCAAGTCAAGTGTACTTGACTATTCGGATACAGCCAGTGTGTCCACATTAGCCATAAATCACATGTGAAACTCCCTCACCTTGAACCAAAACTCCAACCCTTTACCTATTACTGATCGATAATATAGTATATTAAGCTTACAACGTTCCCCCATGCAGGTAACAATAGCCAGTGGATTAGTGAAATTTCTCATAATCTCTAAGCCACTTCCCAAAACGAATATTCGGCGTCCAAATAATGTAATGCGGCTGTTTTTTTGATAAAGTAAATATTTTGAGGATTATTTTCGCTGATCAACCTGTCAAGATGTATAGGCCATGAATATTTATCATACTCACACTAATAGTGAAATCGCCAACCATTTTTAGCCATCGCTCTGATAAATATATGAAACTATTTTTTACGTTAATGTAATTTATTGTGAAAGGTTGTTTTTTCATGACGAGAATATATTTAAAAAAATAAACCACACACTAACTATAATGTTTGTATTTACATTTCTATTTTATACAGATGATTAACACATTTGAAAGCATTCAAATTAAATGCATAGCCAACTTTAACAAAGTTTAGTGTATTTATTTGACATATGTCAAAAATGGTACAATATGTCAAAAGTTACAGCTGAAAATCAAATCAAATCCTAATCTAGTATTTTAGGATCCACAACTTAGTCACAGAAAGAATATTGACTTTTTTATTATTAAAAATACTTTATTATAACATCACAGATTAATAATTTATCCATCTATCTATTTATTTTGAGTAAAGCCAACTTTTTTTTTTTCAAAGATCCATTTGTAAATTATAAAAGTTAATATGTTTTCGAAAAGTTATAATTTTAAATATTTATATGTTATTCTAAGCCCACACAATTGATTAAAATACGTAAAGTATTTATTATTATTTCATTATAATTATAAATTATAGACTACGCTGGTGTCGACTAGTAACTAATACTTTTTTCCATTGGCTCACATATTCGCCATTACTTTTCCATCAGCCAATAGCAAACTTTTATAACTGTTACCGTGTCTCACAAGAAATTTAAAGGAGTGTTCATTCTGATTGTGTCCAAGTTAGTTTCTACTTATAAGTTAAAAGAGAGTTGTATTTTCGAAACAGGTATCATATGACTTATATCAATTATTCTAAAAGTTCTTCGTATAAAATAATGTGTTTATTGCAAAGTAAACTTTAAATGCTTATGAGCTTTTTTCTAATTTAAATGGCCGCTTTGTAACGGTCATATTTTAAATTTTGCTGACATTTATTTTGATATTTTCCTCTTTAAACGATGATAATATTAGTTCTTAAATACAAAATTACATGTATAGATCTTGCTTAATGGCGCTTACAAAATATCACATGTTAATTAAACACAAATTCGTGTTAACTCGTCGCAATTAACAAATTTAATACATTGCTGAGAAAGGACGAACTTAAGTTTCTCTCTGCTTATATTTATTTAGAGTCTCATAACGGCTCATAGGTCTAGAGAGAAGTACCAAGTAGATCTATTTATATATTAATATTCACAACTATTTTACAATACCTTTAGATTCTAAATCTGCTAATAAACGGTCTAAGGATAGCTCCATGAAACTATTTAAACATTCTATTTTTTTTATTAAGAATATCATTACTAGATTTAATAATATAGCCCACTGTATATATCATAAGCAGACTACTAAATTGTTTGATTAGTCTCATAGCCAAACTTGGACAAACGGTAAATTTCCTGTATTTTATTTAAACTGATAACTGCATAGCCAAGTGCTTGAGATCAAAATAAGCCTAATCATTAATTTATTGAGGGGGAAATCTAACTTATTTCTACCATTAAAAACATTTTTCCGGTTTAACATTGATTTTTTTTTTAGCTTTGTCTCTTCTTTTAAAAGAAAGAAAATGTTTTGTGGACCTATCAACATAAGGTTTCAAGGCCTGATGTTTGATTCCTATATTTAAATACTAAAAAAAAAATCTTATTTTCATAGCTAAAATATGTGAAGTGAAAGTGGCTGGAATCGGATGAAAGATTTAACCATTCAACAGCACATTGGTTTCAACAAACATATCCGTGGTATTCAGATTATCATATAAAGAAAACCTCTCAATTATTACTTGCACACAAAATGCATTCATGAATCAAGAAAAATCCTCAACATTTTTAGATTTGTGTGGTGTTATGGTATCTGCAAACACTCCTCTGTGTAAAATGAGCAATGTTCAACTAAAAGATTTCCTGGGACTGTATACACGTCATTCTATTCCAGACAAATCCACACTGAGGAAAAACTGAAAATTGACAGACCAGGAGAGAGATTTTTGCTTACATGTATAATGTAGGGCCTACATCTTGACTCTAGTAATAAATACATATAGAATTTCAATCAAATATTTTAGGTCATTTTTTTGCAAATTTCATTAGTCTTTAGCATCACTTTATAGGTAATTTTTTTTGACAATTTTAAGGTCATCAAATTCTGGGCCCTGATCACTATTTTTTTAAATGTATGATCAACACATTTTTTCTTGTTTGTTTTTAACTAGAGCATCTTTTTAAATATAACTTCTACATAATGTGATTCATATTCACTTATGATGAGTGCATTGATTAGGAAATATTTCTAAATACAATATACTACACAATATGTATAAAAAAGATTGTTTCTATATATATCGAAGTGGAATGCCAGGCCTCCACTGTGGTTTGGATACCACGTTAAACTGTAGGTCCTTCCATTTCATCTCACAATCACCCTACCATTACACATTAGTTTAAATGTGTATGACCAGAACGGGTAGTAAGACGCAGTGCTAATAATAATAATTTATCAAATCTTTTTTATGGAAGCAATGATGTCGATATATGAAAGTCAAATTATTTACCATAATTAAATAGAGCCTAAGCTAAGTATATTATAGTCAAGTAGGCCCTAAACCTATGTTAGCTTTAAATTTTAATTTATGGTAAGAGGAGGTTGAACTGATGTCATGGAAAGCATTTGAAAGCCACAAATAGTTAGGAAATAATTTCAGTTACAGTATCAAATATAGGATAATCATAAAATTAAATCAGTGACCCACATTGGTGTTCACAGGGTTTAATGCATCACTCTCCTGCTAGACTAAATTTTCAATTATTGGGAGATCAAGATTTTTACTCCAATCAGCTATATTGAGGGTGACTTTTTTAAACTTCGTCTCTGCCTCACCCCCTTCCAACCCATCTCTACCAAATGTGGTTAAATTTCCTATAAAATTATATCTTCTTCATTGCTAATCAGTTAATGAAAATAAAATGTAGCCTATGTTTATAACCCAAATGGAGCATACTAGGACAGAATGAAAAAATACAACTTAGTGACAAGATGCCATTTTTGCAGGGTTTAGTTTTCTAGTGATAAGGTGTACCAATGTGGCTTTTGGGTCATTCCATATCAAATCAACCATTGCATAAAACCTTAATGTCAGATTTGATTAATTTTTGGTATATTTATACCTTACCATGAGATGTTTAGTTTATTTCTATCCACCCGTTTTTAAGTTATTACATTTTTAAAACCGCCTAAAACTCTCTAAATTTGCTAGTTACCACAAACCTAAATGTAATTTACTCTATACCTATAGTAGCTACAGACTTGTGACATGTGTCATTTTATAGTTTTTGATATACAGGATCACATAATTTTAAATTTAAACAAATCACCACTCTGCAAAATTCTTAATTTTGAGTTTAAAAAAAAATCACACTTAAAGCTACATAATATGTTGTAGCCAATCAGTACAAATTTCAAGGTGGTATCTCATTGGTATTAAACAAAACTTAAAATGTTCTTGTTAACATTGACTAGTTAACTCCTTGTGTCCATTTGCTTACAATTTATATTGATAAAATTATGTTTTAAACTAAAATGAATCCAATAAAATTATAATGTATTTATTACAGAGGTGTGTGTGTGGGGGTGGAGTGGTTTGTGGTAAATTGTGTGGTGTGGACTATCTTGTCAAATTCAAAAAATAGGTTACAAAACTCATTTTTTAGTTTCATAGTTTTTGTAAATTTAAAAAAAAATCAATATATAGATGCATAAACTTTATTTGCCAGAGGTATAGTAATGTGCTTTGGCACCCCGCACCCTACCACTAGAAGTGGACTTTCTATGTCCTTGATGCAACCCTTTTAACAAAATAGCTTCAAATACACAATGTAGGCATGTATACATTTATAAGTATATAAACCGTTAAGACATTTTTAAGTTTTAGTGTAGGACAAATAATAATTTGTACTATTTTATATTTGGCAGATTATTAATTGTTTTTGTGTTATATTTTATCAGTTTAAAAATATATTTTAGATGCACATTTCTTGTGTGTATGCATGGCTTGATTAGCATTGAAATCATATTTTCTCAGGTGTAGAATCATGGCACCAACACGTTTGAAGGTTAACAAGGCAGAGCCTACCAAGAAAGGAATTACAACACGCAGTAGAAACCCTGGCACTGCAGACACAAGTTTGAAAGCTATAGACGAAAAGATTAAGAGAAAAGCTAACTCCCCTCCAAAGGACAAAGAAACTAAGAGATCGGCTTTTGGGGACATCACAAACGTAAGAAACTCAACTTGACAAAATATTTTTATAAATTTGCTTGAGTTTTATATGGAACTTGATGGAGATTTTGAAACTACCTTATAATTTTTAGTTTCTAGTTGAAGTGACAATGCCCATATTTTTGTGTTTGAGTATAATACTGAGTACTTAAACATAATTGCTCATTTTTATTTCATAAGTAACAGACTAACTTATATGTATATCTCAGACACCTTAGCTCAGTTGTTATCGTGTTTGTCTACTAAGCTACGGGTCCCGAGTTCGAATCCTGGCATGGCTGAAAAATGTATCATTGGTGTAATGAGGGGTTAATCCTATCACAGTGATGAACTAATAGCTGGGGATTAGATGTTGTGCCTGTCCTAGTCTTAAGTTAGATTATAAGGCATATGAAGCAACAGGCTTAGCAGGCCAGTAGTGGAAAATATATGGCTTGAAATTTGAATAAAAAACTGCCACAAGTTGGAAACAGTAATGAATTCATTTATTTTTATTTATTTATATATATATATAAGGCATACTCTTTTCTTCTTACAAAAAATTGTTAGATATATTTATACTAAACAGCCTTTTTTTGCCAAATATAAACTATTTATTAATTTGAATTTCTAACTTGAAAAATGTCAAATAATCCAACCTTTGAAATAATTAGTCATATGTATACCAAATCAAGACTTTCTTTTGAGTAAAATCACCCAACATTTACGATAAATTTAAAAAAATTAATTAGTTTATGTTAGTGGAAATTAAATAACTAGAATGTCAATGACTTTCGATAGGTTCTATTCTAGAATCAATATAATGTGGTTTATGACCTGGGCCACTCATTTGAAACTTGTGAGAAGCAACCGTGCTTATTTTGAAATATTACTTTTGTACTGCAAGCTGGGGTGGTGTCACTATAGACTGAGTTTTCAAATAAACACTAGAAAGCCCATGCCTTTCCTAATTATCAAGCCAATGAAAAAGAAACACGCTATTGTACAAGATGTAAATCGGTAGACTCACCAAAAGTACACTTGTATTGATTTTATGTGGCTTTATTAGTTCTACATACTCTATTTGCTTGAAGCCAAGTTTATTGTATCAAAATTGTGGAAGTATAAACTTAATGTCGCTTCGACTTATAAGAGACTTTAGTCTCTTTTTTTTAATCCACATATTTTTTATGTTTAAAAAAACTTATTTCATTTAAATTACATGCACACAAATTTCACTTATTTATTTTTATATAAGGACATGAGGGTAACCTCAACCACCATGTGTATCATTTGGTGGGGAAAATTCCCCACAACCCTAGCTATTCTGAGTTTGATGAAATTTATTATTGACTGGTGATTTATTGTATTTTTACAATTTTGATTGAAAAAAAAGGTTCTTATTAATACATCAAGGGGTGCAAGAGAAATTGGGGCAGTTGGCAGTGTGTCTACCATTCGGGAAAACGGGAATTTGAAGTGATCGGGGGAAAACCTGGATTAAATCGGGAATTTGGTAAATTACAACAAATCCGGGAAAATGTTATTTTACTTAAAATATGAAACATAATAATCAGTAAATAATAATGTTATTCAAACTGTAGTTTTTGTTTGCTTGTAGCTGTGTAATATATTTTATAATTCCTAGTAAACAATGTTAATACAAATTTAAAAAAAAGAATTATTTAAATTTTAAAACTCATTATTAATAAAAAAAGATTAGTAGAAAAATGAAAAATGAGGTGTGGGCGAGGGGGATTTAGGATGTGACATACTTTTTAATCGGGAATTTCATTGATAAAGTTGAGTAGATACCATGAGTTGGACTTATTTTATTGACACACTTCTGCAAGAATGCACATAATGAGAATAGAAAACACTTGAAGGAACTACTTGGAGTGTTGGGGGTCTGGGATATTATAATATTCCTGCCGCTTAGCTTTATTTTACATATTGAGTATTTTTCTTTTTTCTCGTGTAAAACAAAAAAAAATTGTCCTGGACCATACCAAAGTCCAAGGGAGAGCTGCAAATTACCTTATCTTGGCAACCCACTCTTAAAAGCTTAGCCTAATTTTATTGACTTAGTCAAAATTCTCCTCTTTGACCTTTTCATTTCCCATTAAAATCTATTTGCATTAATTTTCATCCAATATTTGTGATCTCAAATTTATTGTTCGATTTGTGTTTTTTCATTCAAATTAGTTAACAAATATGGTTAATATATGTTAATCTTAGCTTTTTGTTCACATTAATAATTATAGTGAGGTGCCTTATCAAATAAATTTGTTTTAAAGATAGTCTAAAATTAAATATTCATACATCCCCTTACGAGTAAATCCTAAATTCCCATTTTAAACTAATATTTACGGAATAATGATTCAATATATATATTTATTTATTTATTTATTTATTTATTCGCTTCTATGTTTGATTGCAGGCTATCAACAAGTCTGTGGGGGTAGACCTGAAGCAACAACCTAAACATGTAACATATCATGAAAACTGTGCACCAGTTTTTAAGTTGAATCCATTCAAGGCAAGCAACATTAAATTCCCTAAAGTCGCCATCAACCCCACGGGACCTGTTGCCAAGACTAGACAGTCTCAGATAAACAAGGTGGAGCACTCCATTGGACCTAAGATCAAGTTCCCAGAGATAAAGCCCCGGCCTTCTGTTGCACCCTCTCGCAAGAAGACTTTGATAAAAGAGAGGGACTCTTCTTCGAAATCTATAGAGCACAATGCCAATGTTTTATCAGTGAATAGTTCAAAGCACAAAAAGTCATCTGTGGAAAACAAGACACTTTCTGATGAAATGCTTAAGCTGAATAGATGTGTTGTGTCTTTGGATAAAATTGAGGGGGACACTGAGATAAAGGCTTGTGTGAAGGTTTCCAAGCAAGTAAAAGTGAAGTCTGTGGTTGAGACCAGTACGGCTGTATCAAAAACTGTCAAGGTGGTGCAGCTAGAGTTGAACGCTGAAGCCAAGGATGTAGATTTGGTTACTTTAAGGTCTGATACTCTTGAAATTACAAAGAAGGTTAAAGAGGTGACCTTGACATCTAACAGTATTGAAACTATAGATACATTGCATGAAAATGACAAGGGTTTGGCTGAAGCAGAGCAGCAGCCTAGCCTGTTAAACGAAGATGCCAGTGGGTCGAGTTTGTATGTATCTGCTTCGGAAGATATGTGAGTCAAAAATGCATGATTGAAAATATAACAAGCATTATTTGATAAGAGAATGAATTACTTTTAAAGTGGCGAATGTAATAAATTTTTAATTTTTGAATGCTGCTATTAGGGAAAATAGGGGACACTAGGCAGGAAAAGTTTTTCATTAAATTAAGTGATTTTTTTTTAAACCAGGTCTTTTCTTTAAGTTAAACTTCATTCATTAATTTATGATTCTAAACATTGTTTCCAGATTGTTTGTAAATATATATATGCATTCATCTTATGCTGTACAAGATATATAATTCTTAAAATTGGGTTTACTAACCATGTTATCCATTCGATTCTTTCTAAATTCTTAATATTTACATTATCCTAAATTCATTTTATTTATTTGGATCAAGAGACGTAAGGCCATTTTCATAGATTTATTACACCTCAAATCAAGTGTGGCCATTCTATTAGAGCTCTGGTAGCTGTAGTCCTTTATTTAGTAAAGCGCCACACTTGTGTTGTACTCAAGACTATGAAACTTGCCCTAAGTGTCAGGATTTGCACCTATGTTTCTCTCAAAACTTTTCATCGACCAAGCTTTCACTTACTGCTCATACCTTCTGTTAATAGCAGGCTCATTTCACTTCAAATCCCCTAATGTCATGTGCCCTTCTCAGATTTCCTGAATACTCTCTTCCTCTGTAGGTAAGGAATATTTAGCAGGATATCTACTGGGTCACCAAAGTTACAAAAAGGTTACTAATTGCAAAAGAGATAACGAAAGTCCCTGAAAATTCATGAATTTTCAATATTTTGACCATATAGTCACGAAAATATTTTTGTTTCAAAAAAGTAACTAATTTTTGTTTCAAAAAAGTAACTAATTTTTGTTTCTCCAACTTATTAGATACCTTGTTTAGTGAACACAAGTTAAGGACAGTACTTTTGCAACGTTTATATCAAAACATGGTTTGGTTAAAATAAATAAAATAATTCTCCGGTAGAAACATGGTTTGTTTCTTCCCATGGTGACCTCACAGTTTTTGAATGTCAAGGGTTTTAATGACTACCCTTTCTCTTCATTTAAAAAGTTTATCTTCAAGTGCCACTTTGCCCATCAGCTATTCAAGAACGGGTAGTAAGACGCGGTGCTAATAATAATAATTTTTTGTTTGCCAAAAGAAGTTTTGCTATAGTTTAAGAACACTGCCCTACACCAAAAAAAATCAGATTTTTCTATATTGGTTTTAAAAATAAATGTTTCTTCCTAAAAGAGTTGCTCCGATTTGGGTTGTAATTACTCAAATTATTAATAATTGATTTATTAACCAATTGTGTTCATTTTGGTGCCAAATTAAATATTTTGTTCAGAACAATTAAAACTCTTTAGACATATAATTTACCATTTGTTAACTTTAATATTGAAAAGAGGATAGAAGGGCATACCTACCAGAAAACTATAGGCCTCAAAGTTCGCAATTATAACTCAACAAAACACTAATTATTAAATTTTCAGGGTACACCAGTTCCTTTCTTTAGCAGAAGAAATTAAAACAGTGGATTTTGGCAGCATGACTCGAGGTTGATCATGGCCACTTAGATTCTGTTGTTGCCTGCTTCTTGAGTCACAAAGTTTTAGGCTTGGATTCTGCAGCTGCTTGTTCAAACTTGTCTTTACTCGAAGCCCCCTTTCACATGTGACAATTTTTCACCGATGCCGTGATTATCGAGGTGATGGCTATCTTGATCCAGGGACGGCCGCTTTGTCATGCCAGAATGCTCGGGATACATTAGGTCTAATGCATCTCTTCATATGCCAAGTTGTTTACCCATCGTTCCATACGGTGTGCTAGCTTCAGTTCCACATTGTTCATTGTAGTGAGTAGACGCAAAGGCTTCTGAAACTTTTGGAATAAATTATGAGGCATTAAATGCACGAGTGGAATTGAGTCCAGTGCTTTGAGACAGAAGCTTAGAAGAGTACAAATTTCAGACCGAGTCATCGCCATCTTGGAGGAAGGTTTGCGGTTTAATCAACTCTGAATTTGAGACATTAAACGGCCAGCTAGGTTAGGTTCATGTTAGCACACTGGAAAATAACAAGGGAATTCAACATTCAACAAGAATGACACGTTGTAGGTACATATGGCGCGCGCCATCAGCAAATTGCCGTCATGTGTGAAAGCCACCTTATTAGATTATAGAATGTTGTATAAAATTTAATTATCTGTTATTATTGTTTGTATAGAAATGACTGACTAGTAGGCCTGCTTGGAAGAAAAGGAGGGAAAACTATCAAAGGCTGTGATCAGGGGAGTGCCTGGATTTGGTTATTTTGGTGAGAATGCTTCCACCTACAAAGCTGAGAAGCATTGAAACTTATTTTGGAGAGCTCGTATTACTCTCTAGTATTATAGCTTAGCATGAATCAAAATTGGAAATACATGTTTGGACATAAATTGCTACTGGTTTGTCATGGTTTGTGTCAAAATGGTGACCATTTAAATTCTTTATCTCAGTGTTCCTGTGGTTAGGCCCATTTATTCAGCAATGCAGTAGTTGCATTGTAGCTGGTATACAAAATTTTCTGTGGAGCAGTCATAGTGGCCTTTCATGGGGTATTCCATTTGTGAGTCTGCTGTTGAATGAGCTGGAAGGTTGATGGAATTTTGCAGGTACTGCATCTGTTTGTTGCAAGGTTAGGAACCTTTGGCCTGGTGTTGTTGTTTGTGACTGAGACAGGCAATTTAGGGTGAACCAGGATGTTGTCGAGATTAGGAGGGTGTTTGAAAATGATTCTTTGTCGAGGAGATTTTGTGTGAGTGTTGATGAGGTTAGGATATTGTAGCCTGTGTTCAGGATAAATTTGAATTTTAGTCCTTCAAAATACTGTTAGTGGAAGGTTGTTTCTTGATTGGTTAGGGCTCTGTTCATTTGACTGTTGACTATGTATTTAAGATATCCTTGGGCTGTGAGTGTTGTTGACATTGCTTGTTAAGGCCTTATTCCTCAGCACATATACTTTAGGCTGTAAGGTAGTGTGTGTTTTACATGAAGAGGATGGTTGCTTTGGAAATGGCGGTATTGTTTGTTTCACTCATGAAGGTTTAGTTCCAGCATGGTGTTGTGAAATGTTGCAGGTGAATCTGAGGGTGCTATAGTTATTATTACCTCAACAGGTAAAATAAACCTTTTTGTGAATCAAGAAACAGTCGACAGATTCTGTGATCTTGATCAACCTCTGGCCATGCTGCCATAGTCTACTCTTGTGTTTTACCCTCTTCTGCTGAATAAGGGGACTGATGTACCCTGAAAATGTCTTAATGTTGTGTTTTGTGGTGTTTTTTTTAATAGGAACTTGAAGGTCTACAGTTTTCTTGAAAGTGTGAAGACCGTGCTCTTCCATGCTTTTTCAATTCAGCCATACCTTTTTGTCCAATGGCGGCAATCTAAAGTGTGAACTGTGTTCTTTTCATTGTAAAAGTTTTTTGTTCTCTTTTATATGTTTTCTATCCACTTCACCTGTACCTTCTTCCAATATATAATTTAAAATTGGTAAGTGTTTACAGATTTAAGCGTTTATGTACCGTAGTGTGTACATTTTGTATTTAGTTTAACCCCCGTTTTTAATGTTCCAGTATTGATGACAAGCGCATGACTAGGTCTGCCACTAAGCAGGCAGAACAATTAGACATTCAGATTTCCACTAGTGTGCCGGTCATAAGACTTCCTTTGGGGGTGGAGGATTTTGATGAAGAATGTCAGAATGACCCTTGCCAGGCATCCATTTATGCAATGGACATATTTAATTACCTCAAGGAGCGAGAGGTTGGCTACTTTAAATTAAAGCTCTACTGATATTCTTTAATAATTCAGCTATAATCACTTGGGTTTATGTTAGGGGTGTGCAAAGACCGCTTTTTCAATTCATAGAGAACTAGATTCATTTAATTTACATGGATCCATGGTGGCTAGACAGTGAAAACCTGGAAATGTCAGGGAATTTATGTCTAAAATATCCCATTAATTTTTCAACTAAACACTAAAACAAAAGTTAATACTACCTAAATAACATAAAATTTTAATTTTTTTAAATAACTGATAAAACCTTTTATATTTTGTAGATAAAAACATTTTTAATATGTGATCAATAATAAGTCATCATCCATCATTAAAACTGGAAAAAAGTTGTCAGGAAAAATTGAAAAATGTTGTCTGGAAAAGTCAGGGAATTTTGTAAAATATGTTTTGTAGCCACCCTGGAATCATTCTTGAAATGTATCCGTTTGAACATTGTTTGTTCGTGGTTTTATGCTTGAAAAATGATTATACTGCAGTTATTTATATAACTTTATGTGCTTAAATTAGTTGGAAAATGTTACATTGCTCAAAGTATTTAGTTTTATTCTGCTAAATCAAGTTACTATCACAACTAACAAATCTGTTACTTCATAGTTCTGCATGAGTATTACCTGCTTTGTTAGCCAAATTGTTCAAAGTGCTACTATTGCAGATGACAGGGAGACTGAGGTTTAAATCTCAAACCCAATGCTCCTTGACAAATCAACCTTAACACTATTTTTAAATTCTAATCTATACCTAAATAGCATTCCACAAAACTTTCTGATTAAGATTGATATGCACTTTGAAAAGAGGATTATTATTTTTTAATTCGCTGGAATTTTTTAATATATTTCACAATAATCGTCTAAAATAAGGAGGAACCAACCTTTTCTAAAATGTTAATTTCATCTTTACTTCATATGATTTTCAACAATACTTACTAAAAATTAATCAAAATTGTATTTTTATTTATTTGCATACCTATTAATACTGAGCACACCTTTTTTAAGTCAAAGTATTTCAAATTCTAAGTTGTACTGCCCCAATAACTGAATAACATTAGATTATTATAATAAGATTGCAAATAACTCTGTAGATAAAATTAGTATCCAGGCCATCAGGAATAATTTGTATGTACAGTTGGTTAAAGATGTTATGTTTTTCAAGGAATCATTCCGCATAGACCAAAATTATATGAGCCGGCAGCCTCGTTTGACTCCTCCTATGCGTACTGTACTTGTGGACTGGCTGGTGGAAATACAAGAAAGCTTTGAGTTGAACCATGAGACTCTTTATTTGGCCGTTAAGATGGTAGACTTGTTCCTTACCAAGGCTATGGTTGAAAAGGACGACCTACAGCTGGTAGGGGCCGCTGCAGCGTTCGTTTCTGCAAAGTTTGATGTAAGTTAAGCTCTCTTACTGCATTTATTTAAACATAATACAACCCATAAAAGGATTGCATGGATATACAGTAGAGCTCCCGTATCGACTGATTCAGTATTCACACTTTACCCCTGCCCAACTTTATTTTGAACTGAAGAAAAATGTTCATAAGTCACAATGCCTACACCATCACCCCACTTCATCTCCTCATCGTGGGCATTGTGCCATCATAATACTCATCAGGGATTGTCACAACCAGAAGAATGGAAAATAAAATAGTAAGTACACTGTAGTGTAAAATACACATTATTATGTACTTTATTTAATATTGGTATTGTCTTACTGTGAATAATTTATAAATTAAATGCTACCTCATTTACAGATGTTACATGAATATCTCGCTATATAATAGTTTAGTATTATCTGCGGTTTCATGTAACCACAGTAGATCTAGGAACATATAAGCCACAGTTATGAGAGACCTGCTCTATTTAGTTAATTATCAAACATTATTACACTTTATTTATTGGGTTACAAAGTAAACCCACAGTTTAAAATAAAAATTAAATTGAAGTTGTTTTTTTCCAAAATTGATGCACTAATATAATATTAAAGTGTATCTTACAGATATTGGTACCATCAAGTTACAACTGCAGATAATATGACCAGACATAAACAGGTGTAAAGGGATGTATTATCTTTTATAGTTGGCTTAAAATTAAACGGTCCTTGGTATACTGCGTTGAAATTTAAGCTTTTTTAGCCAGTAGGATAATACCATTTTTAGACTAAATAACTGTTGATCATGTACAAATAAGGTTGTCGAACTTTGGTATAATGAACACAGCTATTACGAGGTATTGGCTCTAATGAGGAAAAGCCATTATTTTAATTTATGCATGTTCCCATAAACACTTGCTTGCATTTAGAGTGAGCATTCTTTTTATATATAGCTACCATATTCATTTTAGTAACTAAAATCTTGGAAATATCCTTTATAGTAGAGAGAGGTCGAATTTACAGTTTATTTTAGAATGTCGAATCTAAATCCTAGCAAATTGTTAGAAATTTTAATGATCTACAAATAAACCTATATTACACAATATAGGCCTAAGCTGTATATTAAGATTTATTTCAATTTTTATCAACCCCAACCACCCCTTGCAAAATATTGGTTAGAACCCAGCCAAATTAAACAATCTAGTCTCATATTATTGTTTAGAAATAGAGTCCAAGTTTCTCAGAGGGCTGGAAGTGTGGGGTATTAGGCACGTTAAATTTTCTACACCTAAAAACTATTTGTGTTCATCTCTTGTCTGACAAAATGATGATTACGGATTAAGTTGTGCTTTTCAAATAGGTCTAACTTAAAAAAATTAATTCAAAAATCAAAATATTATACTTTGTTTATGAGGTGAAAGATTCGACCATCGAAACCAATAAAACACCGAATCCTCGAATACTTGTCAGGATTCGGTAGATTCAAAGTTTTTAGTGGCCCATCTCTACTTTATAGCCCTGGTAGTTGTAAATAACCAATTCTTGTTTTAGACAAAAATGAAATTGATCACTTAGCTTCCATAACAACCTGTATTGTATTATGGGCAGGTCATAAACCTGTCTGTAATCTGCTATAAGTTGTAGAAAGGGACCTGGAAACCGGGAAATTGCTTTGTCTAATATCTGAAATGTTACTCATGCACTAAAAAAAACACAACTTTTATTTACAAGTCGAAATATTTTCTTCCAGTTAACATACACCTCAAATCTGTTAACATAGTTGTAAAATTTGAGCATACTAATCTCATTTCTCAGTTAACATTTAATTTTTGTGTATTTCCACCCCTCATGTGGTCATGTGGTATATCATTTTAAATTCCGATTAAAACCCTAAATTATCATCACATATTTCCAGCCGTTTAACCTTGGATAATATTCAAGATCTGTCAAACATTTTAATACATTTTGCTTTCTGTAGGTAATTGAACACAAAATACAATTTTCAAAAGAAATTAACTATTGGATTTGTATTATTCGATAGTTGTTCAGAATTTTACTATCATTGAAAAATATATATATTCACACACCCCTATTTATATTGTTTTTATAATATAATTTATATTAAATTTAAAAATGATATATCTTTTTAAAGTCTAACCATGCTAATTAATAAATTGATATATATTTTTATCTGAAACTATTGTAACCCTTTAACCCCTTCATATAGTGACACAATTTCAGAATGCATATGTATGTGCGTGCATGTGTATAAATACCATTACATTAAGTTGTGATTTTAATAAAATGCTTGTAATATACTTAATGTTTGTATAGTGACTGGAGAAACTTAAGTAGTAGTATCTTCTTCCATATATAATTAAATCTTTAATAGTTAAAGTACATATGCTTAGGTAGATTCCTGCTGTCTTTATCATAATAAATTATTTGTGGAATAATATTTTACAGGAGAGGCTGCCTCCTGTAATTGATGATTTCTTGTACATATGTGATGGTGCCTACACAAGGAATGAGCTGCTGGCTATGGAGATAAAGCTCCTGAAGACCTTAGACTTTGACTTGGGTATCCCATTGTCATATCGTTTCTTACGCAGATATGCAAGGGTAAGTTTAGCAAATACTATTAATGTGAGCTGTAGAGTTGGGTTGATCCATTATTTTAAGAATCTGAATCTTCACTTTACTTTCGAATCTTTGGAAAAATTATGAATATGAGAGGAAATATAATAAAAAATATAATCAGCTAAATGTTAACATTCTTTATTCTCTCCTCATTATAAAATTCATACATTCAGTTGACTGTTAAATTACTGGTCGTTAAGCTCATCCTATTTTAGTTGGTTCTGACCCAGCAATAAGCAGTATTAGAGCTATAAAATAAATTTCACTTGCAAAATTGAAGAGGGGGAGGAGGGGAGGCTTTTTTTTAAGGGATTTGAGTAAAATATCCTAAATTTCCTTGAATCTTTTGTATGCTTAAGGATTCAAGGGTCCTATCCCTAATCCCTGCTAATTTTAATAGCATTATGAATTCAAATATTTTAATTATATAACTATAAGGAAAACCTCTTTTTGCTTAATGGGGTAATTGTATTATATTTGTGAAGAAGGTATAGGAAAGGTGGATAGAAACATATAAAAGGGGGACGAACACAATATGGCCTTTACAATGAAAAGAAGAATACAGTTTACACTTTACACTGCTGCCAATGGACAAAGAGGTAATGATTGCCTCTTAAAGAAAATTTGCCTTTTCCTGTGTTTGTCCTTTGTTATACCTTTTATTTGTTCCTATCTATGTGTTCTATCATTCTTTACCATTTTCCTTTTTTGTCCTCTTTTTTGTGTTTTTTTTTCTTTCTTTTAGGAAGTTGCGTTGCGTGTTTCACACTCCTCCCTGATGAGTTTCGATAGAATGAAACCTAGGTCGGGGGATTGGGCGGTGACGATCAATTTTCTTTAAGAGGCTTGTTCTTCTTTTCATTGTAAAGGCCATATTGTGTTCGTCCCCCTTTTATATGTTTCTATCCACCTTTCCTATACCTTCTTCCAATTCTAATAAATATTTTAATCAAAAATTAGTAAAATCCAAAATTTCATTTCAAATTTTAGTGTCAAGTTCAAGGTATAAACTTTCCACATTGTTTAGATTCTTTTTATTCAATTCTTACTCTGTATGTATAAATTCTTTTCTACATAAAATATAAATACATTCGACCTCTGATTGTCTCCTTTGCATATCTGACCATCTCGCTCTGGTGCTTGTCTTATTGCTACTGCTGTTTCATTGTTTTCGTGTCACACGGGGTAGTTGGCACTTGACATTATTTTATCTTATGCAGTTCACCCTTTTTTTAAACCTGTCTATGCATATGTTAAAAACATTGTCATAAACTGAGTGTATTTGGCTTGCTTCATTAATCTGGCCTACTGTTTTTTTCATGTTTTTACCTATCAATTGTGTTTTAGTATAAAAAAAATGCACTTGTTCTCCCTTGGGGTCTTTTTCCTCCTCCATCATTCTATTATTTTCTGTTCGCATTACATGACCACAACATCCCTGACCTCTCCTACTCTGTACTCCCACTCTTGCCTGTACAACTTTATTTTTAACCCTGTTCCTCTTTGTGTCAGCTAACATGCCCCTTATAAATTTTATTCCCATGGTCTTCATTTTCCTTTTATCACATTCAATGTCCATATTTCTGTTTCATATGTGATTGTGGGTACAAAGTATGTCCTATGAAGTGTTAAGGTGTAATTTGCTCTAACACAAATTATAGCTGTGCACATCAGATGTGATGTACTCCTTGTGTTTTTAAATTATGTCTTTTGGCTGGTGCATGTGCCACACTACAACCGTTAGCGTCAGCCGCTAGCACTCTGGAAGCAGTATAGATGCAATTGCTTATGCACTTATAAATTTGCGTGACAAGTTGCATTCTCTTTTAATTGTTACTACAAGTAAAATATTCTCTAAACATTAGTATGAATTAACTCATCCTAAATTTGTATTTTCTACAAGTATGTCCTTAACCTATATTACAAAAATATTTTTTGTCATTCTATGGACCAATAGTAAACTTGTAAACAGTTTTTAATTGCTCTTTTCAACTATTTGTTTTTGCGAACAGCTGAGACAAAACTGTCGGTTTAATTCTATTAATGATTAATATTAATAAAAATCCATTTAATGGCAAACAAAAACTTGTCTTGTCTGCGATATCTTATGGTATTTCAAAGGCTTCAGTCGCTCTGTAGGAAAACATCTATATTCGCATGAGACCCATGCAGCTCTAATTCGTAACTGACACTTTGTAGCAAATCACACCTTAAGGAAGTGCTGTTTAGGGTGTACTTTGTACCCAGAAGAGTTGTCATAGACTTTAATTGTAGTTAGCTGTGAGCAGCTGATACTTTCACCAATTACCACACAGATTCATTACACCAACAACTAGTGAAAGATATCCCTAGATACGAAACCAACCAGAATGATTCAGTGGTAGAGCATTGGCACTTAAAGTCAAAAGTCCTGGGTTCACTTTGTGCATAAATGCTGTCATCTTTCACTTTATTGAATCTAATCCAAGGGTTTACAGAGCTTTGAAAACTTTGTTTCAAAAAATTATAAATTTAAGGTTCACTTTGAATTTTTTTTAAACTGGCTTTGGCAATTTACGAAGCTTCACTACGAATTACAATTAATCATAGAGCTCGGTCGATCATGCCAATGCGAATTATTTGTTGCCAATCATTAGGTTTATTTAATTTAAAATTTAACAAAGATAATATGCAGTGAAGAAAGCCAACCTGAAAGTATAGTTAGGTTAGGTCTAGATAGGTACAAATATATTTATCTATTCATTTATGCTTACACTTTTAACATAATATCCACTTCACAGTTCCACAATTATTAATTGTTTGAATTATCGAAAATATTCCTTCTTCATATAATTTATACAATTCATTGATGTAGCTCCATATAATATATTTGTGTAATTCAACATGGGTCTGACAATATTGAGGTTAATTTCCAAGGAGTGTATTGTCATGAAATTGTAAGATTACTTTTCATTGGATACAGTAAGAACGAGTGTACAGTATGGCCCTGCTCTACAGTGTTACTCTATACATGTTAACTATATTCGGCACTCGCCTTGGTCCTCAAGCATTTTTCGACATGGTGCGTGCAATGAATGGCTTTGGCCACAATTATATGTACATAATTCATTCTGTTACAATACTGATATCAAATGATCCATAAATAGTTTTAATTTTATGGTTTTCCTTTGATTGTCTTTAATCAGTTTGATTAGACTTAAGGATTTATTCCTTTGTAACTGCTGTGTGCATGTATCATTCATTATCTCTAAGCATAACAAACCCGACTATTCAAAATTATGATAACAGGTACATTTCCACTTGCCTGGACCATGAAATGCAAATATACCACAAATATAAGTGCAGATCAATTGATGATATTTCTTGTTGAAGGTTTCACCAGTTGGTTTTGTGAATGTTTGGTTCTTGATTTGAAAAAGGGTTTTAGTTTTCCATTTATTTAATTAATCTATCATTTTAACTCATTATGTAACATGTTTTGCTTAGAAAAACGATGGACTGAATACAAAACCATAAGGCCTAGCTCTCATGTGCACTTTAAATACCTATTATGATGGTGTAAAAATGTTGTTAGGACATTGCATTTGAAAGTTTAAACAAAGGTTTTTCCACTTTACAGCGGGGCTCTGGAACTTAACCAGCCACCTGAGCAAGGCCCTACTGTATTATGAATCTGTTGATAACTACAAACAAATACTGTCCCATCATACTAAAACTGTCTGTTTCCAGCAATATATAGGCTATCGAGATGTATTAACTTTGCAATCATTTGTTTTCCTTGCCTAGTCCTCTTAAAATTTTGAGTTTTTTTCAGCCATTTTAAGTAAGGTTCATTCGCAACACTAAGATTCTCTACTGTATGTTTTTCATGAAGAGGTCATGGCGAAATAAGGGGAGTACTAGGATTATCAATAAAACACACGAAGTAAATTTTAAACTTCTATTTTGTAGCATCCTACATTTTAGGAATCATCCTTTGGACCAAAGGCATTTGGCTATCCTGCCTTTATCCACATTTCAGTTTTAAACCTCTGATAATAACCTAAGTTGAGTCTCCCCCGGAATTTATTTTTCCTTGACTCACATGCTCATAGTTACGACATTATTTTGTTAATTGACCTTTCACAGATATTCCCCTCTTACTCACGACAATGGTAATACTTCTCACTCAAACAAGCTGTTTAGCCTACTGACCTTTCTTTTCTTAACACCACCCCCTTGTTAATAAATGAAGTAATGGTTTACCATACTCTACTATCGGCCATCTTCCACCCTCTGTAAGCAACAAAACAAGACAAGTTTGTCTGCCAAAACATACTGAAGTAAATGAATTATATATTTTGATAATGGGGTGAACCACCATGGAATCCTTTATAAACCATTACAATTTATTTGTTTGCAGTGTGCAAAAACCTCTATGCCCACTCTAACTTTGGCGAGGTACATCTTGGAGCTGTCCTTAATGGACTACACACTGATATCTTGTTCGGATTCGAAGATGGCTGCTGCTGCCCTTTTATTGGCACTCAAAATGAGGTTTATCAGTGAATGGACACCCACGCTCGAGTACTACTCTGGTCAGTGGCTAGTCATGTCATAGTTTTTTTTTGTTCTTTCATTTGTATGAAAGTTGGTAAATATGTCAAACAAGGAACGGTATTAAATAAATATATAAATATTAGAAATGTGCAAGACTTGAAAATTCAAAAGAGAAAAAGAATCTATCTAATCTTGAAAGTTAAAAATGAATCTCGGATATTCAAAGAAATTTGAAAAAAAAAAAAATTGCAAACAATGGCCCAAAAGAAATTAAAAAAAGAAAAAGGAATTATTATTTCGAATAATACCGTAGTGACCCAAATAGGGGGAGCTTATTTCCCCCAAAACATTTACTCAGACACAGACTGAGAAACAATATGTATGACCAAAACATTTACTAAGACATGTTTTGGTCATACATATTGCTTCTCAATATCATACTTTGACATTAATAACTGTTATATTATAAGATTAAATTATAAATTTGATGCCTCACAAATATCACAATTTTATTAATTGCATTTAAAATGTGACGTGTTATATAGTAAGTGTTTAAATGAACTAAAAGATTATCAAAAGTCAAATGGAACTTTAGCACTTTATAAACAATATGTGTGTGTATCTTAAATAAAATAATTTACCTTTTTCTACTTTCAAAGAAATTGGTCTTGTTCTCCCATTTCATTATATTTTTCATATTCTCGTTTCGATATTGTCATAAATATAAAAGGTGGTTCTCGCACATCCCTAATAAATATTCTAGAGTTTAAATGTTGATTCTCTGTAACTCTTTGATTCTTGTTTATAGTCAAAGGGATTTGCACTTATTTACAAACAAGTAGTTTAATTGAAAACTTGCTTTAGGTTACTATTTTATAGGACTTGCTACAATTTGGGGCATGTATCATGCGTACCATCACAATGTTAGGTCATTGTTCACATATACTCTTATTGAGGAAGTGTTCCAATATCTGTGAAAAATTTATTTTGTGGTTTGTATTATTTTTATGTCTGGTAAGGGTGCACTATGAAGGGCGCCATTCTATCCACATTTAGTGCTTGTTTTAGCCAGGTTTATCTATAGATTACAGCTGAAATAAGATTATGCCAAGCTTTCAGGGAAAAAAAATTCTGATTGGAAAAGTTACAAATCTGCCAATATTTTTCATATATGCCACTATTGAGCTAAGAGTAATTCCTATATTTGAATTGAGTATGCTTTGAACTGAAAAAAATGTACTTTGCACAGCCCTCACTGATAACAATAATGTTGACAGAAATTATATATTATATAAATCAAATTATTTATTTTTCACCGCTACATGTTCAGAGTACACATACATATAATTACTCTGGTGTAATAGGGATGTGGAAGGGAGTATTTTGGAGGTAATCTAACCGCCATACATGGAAGGAAGAAGGAAAAACCTCAGTAGACCTGACTGGTATTTGAACTCCAATCTCCCAGTCAACAGCAAGCCAATCTAACACGAGTGACACTTGAGACCATTAAGCCATCGAAACTGAAAATATCAATACCATTGTTATACTGAACAGTAACACTTTAGCAGGTTATAGTGTCATATTTGAGATTAATATTAGTGATTTTATTGTTCTGGTTTTTCTCTATTCTAATTCTTAAATTTTAAGTTGTATTCAGATTCAAAATTTATACTTTCCATCCTTTCCCATGCATCCAACTTTATATTTAAAAATATATATATATTTATTTATACACCGTATTTTATTAGGCTTAGTAAATAATTAAAAAAGTAAACATCCAAGTTTAATTAGCACAAGTTTGATAGTACAGAACATGTTGCAAATAGCTATAACTATTTAGTACTAAATTAAAACAAATTAAAAAGTACAAAATTTTATTTGAATGCCAAAATTTTAATAAACACTGATTTGAGTTAAGAATCGAAGGATTAAAAATAATGATAATAATAGTTTGGTTATTTTTCTTTCGATACCAGTAAGAATAGAATTTGATATTCTTAGTGTAAATGGATAAATTGGTCTGTCCAGTACTGTGTTGATTCTGGTGCACATACTGTAGTTCCATGTGGAAATGTTCCAGGGTACAAACTGGAGGATATAAAGTCCCTTGTGTACAGACTAAATGAGATGTTGCACAAGAGGAAGGATCGAGACAGTCTCAGTACTGTAGTCAACAAGTACAAACACAGGTAACCAAACTGTATGTCACTATGCAATTCTGTTATACCCAGCCAACCGTTGATTCTTTATTACTAGACACCCCAATTTGTGAATAGTAAAAGTATAATATATCAACAAATTAGCATGGTGTTACACTATTTCATTTTACATT
The DNA here is from genome assembly GCA_901482245.1 of Timema douglasi. Lineage (NCBI taxonomy): Eukaryota > Metazoa > Arthropoda > Insecta > Phasmatodea > Timematidae > Timema > Timema douglasi. The sequence continues at coordinate 184,919 of CABEEJ010000081.1, read as the reverse complement.
TTTATAATGATAGAATATTAGAAAAATGATAGAGCACAAATAAAAGAAAAAACACTAACACACTTTTACACACACCTCAATATTTCAATGCCACTATAACATGTTCCTCAGGAAGTTGTAGTAGACTGACTGACTGACTGACTGACTGACTGACTGACTGACTGACTGACTGACTGACTGACTGATGAAGATGTTAAATAGCATTGAAATATTGATGTGTGTGTGTAAAAGTGTGTTGGTGTTTTTACTTTTATTTGTGCTCTACCATTTTCCTAATATATCACTTTATCTATTACCAATTGTTTTCGCTCCATGAACTTTATTTCATACATATTTTCTGTAATTTTATTAAATTTGTTTGTGTAGGCTCTCCCTGTGAATACTAATACTTTAAATGATTTAAAACAATTCAATATCACCTTATTTAGGTCAAATTGGCTATTTCACAGTTCCAAATCCCCATTTTACTTTCATATTTTGGGAAAAAAAGAACAAGAAATGGAATAAGAAAAAATTATATATTCTATGTTTCTAGATTTCATAAACTATTTGATTCATAGTCAATCTTGCACTCTCTTATTCAGTTGTATTTAGGGATGAACGGGATACCGAACCCTCAGGAAAAGGTCGGGAATTTATCAAGATGTTCCTGCAGTTACTGCTGACTCATCACTGTTAATCTCTTTGGTAGACAATCTTCTTTGTTATTTGGCAAACTTGACGGCTGGGGTGGGGAGGGGGTTATTTTAGCACTTGTAGAGAGACAAATAAATTGGGAGGTGTGTGACTCATTGTGTTCTGTCTATTATTGAGTTATTTGTTAGACAAAGCACAATAAGTCACACGCCTCTCAACTTATTTGTCTCCACAGGTACCCTTAAGGGGTGTCAAACCTAGATAACATTTAAGGGGTTTTAATAAACATAAGTAACTTTTAAGAGGTTTCAAACCTAAATAATATTTTGCAGTTTCATACTTAGAGCACATTGAAAAGATGCTAAACATATATTTTGTAGTATTTTTTGTGCTCTGAAAATAATCATATATAAAACACAATTTTCAAAAGAAATTAACTAACAAAAATAATTTCCATAAAATTAGCTATTTGATTTGATAAAAAAAATGCTTTCACAAACCTTTATCTACTTTTTTTTTTTACTATTTCTATTACCTTTAGCAATGTTTTTTTAGGGCTGCATCTTATAACTCGTTCCAATTAGGCTTATTCGCCTATTTTTATACTAGTAACTAATGTGTTCAGAATGAGAAAGATTGAATTTAGAGGTGGTGTACCCACATTAGCGTGGATAAATAGGGAAACCATTTAGGAAAAACCACCTTTAGTACACTCGGCCAGGATGGAACTACAATCTTCTCGTCATGGCAGTCTAATCTATTCCGAGAGTGATACCTTAGAACATGCGGCCATCGAAGCAGGTTTTAATAATATTATAACTTTTAAAAGACTTACCATATTAGTTTAGAAATCAATATTTTTAATCAAATTATTCTAGAACGTAGTTTTAATATTTCCCGTCCTGAAATATAGTTCCTGTCCATCCATAATTATATTATAATTTGTTTTAAAGCACTTTCATATGATGTATTTGGATTTCCAGAATTTTTTTTGAAGTGGCTAAGATTCCTTTGCTACCAGTGGTGGAGTTTTGAATCCATTCACCACATTCTTTGGACTCTAGGGAAGATTGGAAATCCCTAAACGACATGTGGGACATGGTTAAACCAGTTTTATAGTGACTTTGGTTTAGATGAATTTAACACTTGAATATGTGATCCTTTGATTGACAATGTAGGATGTGATGAAACGAATCCGTTCTATCTGCATGTTTTTGTGCAAGACTTCGTCATTTTATTATCGTTTTAATTTTGATAGTCATAATTATAAAATATTTTTAATTGTTTACAAATTGCTGAATTTCACATTAAGAAATTTTATTGAAGTTGAACTCTTTTTGTTATTGATATCTTTTTGCAATTTTTATGATTTGTGTTTTTTTTTATAAATCTATATATAATTATCATAATGAGGATGTGTCATAACTACTAATTAGTGTTGTGAAACTTTTTTAATACATTTTAAAGTTTTGCAGGAATTTGTACAAGTAAATTGAAAAGTTATGGCAATTCAATCATTTTTTGCTTTGTTTTAAATGTTATAAAAAAATTGTATTATAAGCAGTTTTTTTAGCAATATGAAAGTCTTTGGCATGTTTTTCTAAGCAATACCTATGTAACATACATAAAATACCAATTTAAGTGTGTTCTGTGTGTTTCAAAATTTAGTGTTATTTCAATGAAAATATTAGCTTTTGTGTTGTTACTCTTAATTTAAATAAACATATTATAGTTTGGGAAGTTACGTAATATTTAAATTCAGTATAAATTGTAAATTTTTGTGTGGATATTTTCTATAAGGAATCACTATTCAAGTTTGGAATTTGTAAATATCCCACAACTTGGGGAGTATTTTAGCAATAAATGCAAATATTTATCAGATTTTTAATGTTAACAAATTAACAAACACGTGTTTGTAATTTCGATGCCAATCTGCTAGACCCTTTTTATAATATTTTATTGGCCCGTAAATAAGCCGCAATTTTTCCCAGAAACAGCTCTCATAAAACTCTAATGCGGGCTATAATCGCACTCTTAGACAATACACATTCAATTTTTTACCTTTAGGATATGCATGTTGTTAAATTGATATATATCAAACATAATAGCCACTGCTTTTAAAAGATATAAGAGACTTGATGGTTGGCAAAGTTATTTAAAAATAGATGAATGACTCTCTTATTTGTGTGTACAATATTTGAGCCATAATGGCTACCAAAATAAAATTAGTTTCTTCAGCGCATTCTATTGGCAACATATCCTTTTGGTAAAGGGAGCTTAAATATCTTGAGTTGGATTTTGTTTCAGAATGCTGGTCAACTTTATTCTATTGTGAGAAATATAATTTAGCGTGTGTGATGAATAATTTTTCGTTCCTCTTAGTGTCTCATTGTTAGCCTATATTTTTTTTTCAATTATCGCATTTTAAGTAAATTCTTATTTTTTAATTTTTAAGTGATCTCATTTTTAGTATGAATAGCTTACCTTTTTTTCCCAAGCAATTTAATTTTGAGTATGTATAACTTACTTTTTTATTTCCAAGCGACATCATTTTAAGTGTAAATAGTTTAGGTTTTTTCTCAAAGTGATTGTATATATTTTAGTAATCTAATTTTAAGTGTAGGCACCCATCGGTAAATACATTTTCTTTTCGATTGATTTAATACACACTGATCATATTTAAGTGGGAATATTGTTTTTGTCTCTAAAAGTGGTTGAAAATTTAGCATGTGGCCTATATTCAGAGCAATACGGTATTATTTTATATTAACCTATGAATAAGGGTTATACCTCAAGCCAATTGTGATCGAGTTTTATTTTAAATAAATTATCCAAACCAGTGAATGCAAGATTTCTTTGAAGAAAAAAAAAGTGTGAAGTACATATAAAATATACATACATATCAAAATTGACACATGCTAGAATCTTAAAAATTAAGTTGTATGGTTTTCACACTGGTAACACAAGATAAAATTCTTAATTTTGAATTCTATTTTATTCTTGTTCCTCTTAGTTCTTACATTAATAAATTATATTGTATGTAGTATAATTTTGAACATAAATGTTTTCCCTCTGTCCTTGACCTCTTGCATGCTTAGAACACAATTGAGAATATATTGGTATGTAGATTTTTGATATGTTCAAAGTTTTATGCAACTAATTTACCATCTTTACTATCCTTGTACAAAATGTAAATATAAAACTATTTTATTTTATGTGTGTAAATAAAAGTATTTTTGTATGTGAAACAATAAATTAATCATAACAGGTGTTTTAAAACTCCATAATAAAATTGAAAACTAAAAATTGTTTGGAGAGTCATTATGGATTGCTGATGCATAGTGTTTGGAGTCATTACAAACTTCTGATGCATAATATTAGGAGGGGGGTTTCTGCATGGGCCCATTAAAACAGCGGCAATTAACAAAATAAAATGTAAAGCCTTCTAATTAAGTATTTTATTTTAAAACTATTTTTTATAATTATTGGTTTTCTGACCTCAGAACCTAATATGCGCAGGTTCAAACCCAATCGAGGTAGACAGATTTTTCTTATGCATTTCTTCGGAGGAGAAGTAAGGCGGACTAGTCTACTCTCCTGACCTGATGAAGCTGTCTGCGACAGTGAAAGCTTGTCCTTTAGAATGTGTTTGTGTTTTTTAGTGTTATATCTAAACAATTTCTACTCCAGTATCACCTAGGTAAGTGTGCTGGTTATCCCTCCTAATTTAAACCATGATTTAGCCTAGTGCTCTATACCACATAATGTTAAAAATTAGTGGCACTCCTTATTTAAGAGGCTGTTTGGAAAATAACTTTTAATACGGTTGATAAAAGTAGAAAAATCAAATGCTATAAGGTCATTTTTATATAGACATTTATCATAATGTAGGATATAGCTAGTTATTCCAGATCAAAAGACTAAAAAATGGAATTGATAAGGGTTTGCAAATCAATCTGTTTTATTCTTCAAATCAGACGTGCTTTGGGAAAAATTTGATCTATATATTTAAATTACTTCAAATAAAATATTGGGCTAAGCTATATCTTTTTAAACTAGTACAAAAATAAAGTTATTAGAACATTCCCTTAATGTGAATAATGTTATTTAACTGAAATGATTGATTATATTTTATAGGGATGTGTGAAAACTATTTCTTCAATTCGAGACAAGAATATAAAAAGTGTTGAGAACGAGACAAGTTCTTTGAAAGTAAAAATAAATAAGTAGATTATGTTTATTAAAGTAAATAGTTTATAGTTCTTTTTTGACATTTGAGCTGGTGCTGGATTTAGATTGTCTTATATATATAATTCATTTAAACATTTGAGATGCCTAACACACATTTTAAATACAATTAATAAAACTAATTGGTAGTTACAATCGACACCATTTATAATTTAATTGTGTAGTGTAACAGTTTGATATTGAAAAACAATATTTATAACCAAAACATCTTAGTGAAGGCCTTTTTTTGGGGGGGTTGGTAGGGGGTCAACGGCTTTTTTTTTTTTAAATAGTTATTGTATTATTGGAAATAAGAAATTCCTGGTTTGATTTCATAATTTCTAAAGGGCCATTATTTGCTTCTTTTTATTTCTCTAATTTTCTAGACGAGATCTAGATTATTTTTTTAGATAGTTTTGAGTCTCGCATGTCATAAAAATACTATAACTCCTATAAAAAAAAGTTTTGAGTTTTTTTATTTAATTCAAATCATGAATTTAAAATTCAAAATAGCTTTCCTGCTCCTTTTTATGGGTGTTTCATACTTCAATGTTGTAAGAGTTTTCTTATGATTAAAGAATTAGCTCAACACAACTTGAAAAAAGCTATATTTTTAAGTGTCACAGTGTTATTGATTTAATTGCCCCACGTTGGGCGCCAATTAAAGTTATTGATTTAATTGCCCCACGTTGGGTGCCAATTAAAAGTGTTATCGAATTAATCCATGTCAGGCACCAATTGAAGTGTTATTTATTTAATCGGTCAGCGTTGGGTGCCAATCAAAACATTACGTGTCGACGATGTACACAGATTGAAGTGATACTGTTTAGTTAGCTAATAATTGCCTATGTTCGAGCACTAATTAAAGCGGCACAGAATTGCGGCTATATAATTGCATACTGGATTTGTATTGTGAGGCAATTGGTATTTATAGCCCTGTGATCGAGCACCAATTATTAAGATACAGAATTATGATCTGATATTTTAATTTAATAAATAAGACCTTTAATGTTGCACACGATTTATTAAAGTAATTTTATCTTCGGCACTGAATTTTATGATTTAGTTAATTTTATTTTATATAATACAGTTTAGTTGAACTACAGATGCTTTTTCCGTTATATTAACACTATATATCTTACCGGCAGTGAATATTACTGTCTTTGATTACAAAGTTCTTGTATGATGGCATTAACTGTAATGGATTTATACACAAGCAGCTTATATGTGACCTACCCCTTGCCTCTTAGACCCCCTTGTCGGCAGTGTCAAAACCAACTAATGGAAAGAATCTTGGTGACAGATGTTGTGAAAGCTAGCTTCTTATTGGGTAGAGGGAGCTAGTGTCACAGGATTTTTTTTGTATTACTACAAGTTGATTTTGAAAAAAAAAAGTTTTGAAAAGCGTGTGATTCTTCATGGATGAAGTTTAGGAAGGATATTTTATATACCATACTTTAAAGAAAAATGCAATTCATCCATGACTTTTAAATATATGAGAGGGATCCAAATCAGTATTATTACATAGTTAAATAGGGTTTTTTTAATATAGAAATGTGATTAGGTCAACAAAGAATTTAACCAATTCGAGTGCATCTTTATTTAACTCATTTTAAGCAATTCTATACAAAGCTGGCATAATTATTATAAATGCAGCATAAATAAATTTTCTTATCATATTTGTTTATGAAATTCCATAAAACACTTTATGTTACAAAATAAGAATGCGTCAAATAAAACAATGTAATCATGTTTTTTTTCCATAAAATTAGTGTACAAGCTATATTCAAATTTGGTAAAAACAATATAATTTATATACAAGTTAAAATAGTTTTACAGCATGCACCGCTATATTATAATCACAACAGGTTCACGTTTTCATAGTCCAACTTATCATCAGTCTTAATTTCTTTGTCAAAATACTTTTTTACATTACAATCCCAAGGGACTTCATTCTCAGTTCTTGCGACCACCACCACCACCGGACATTATCATTGCCATCCGGATGAAAATATTAAGAATATCCAAATATATGGAGACAGCCCTGAAAAAAATCAAACCAATCCTTGGGTTAATTATATGAAATTATTACCTAGCTATAGGTCAGACACATTCAGTCGGTAGTGAGTCTGACTACAGAGTTCAACAGGGTCTGAGGCTTTATTTTTGGTATAGCTCAAAAATGTATTGTTGGTGAAATGTGGGCTTCCCCTTTCACAGTGATGAATTAACTATTGTGTGTTGTGTCTAGTCTAAATTTTAGTTAGTTTGTAAGTTGTGTTCTGATATAATTGGTAAGTTTAGAAAATGTAAGTTATATACCTCAAATAAGAAGTACTAGGCTATAAGGGTATGCATGAATTAGAGGTGGGGTTCATTACATCAGGTAAACAAATTCAGATCACTAGGATAAGCATTACGACAGTAAATTACTGCGCTCCAAACCAAAATCCAGCCAAAAATTTCCAAATGTTAAGACTTGACTTGGTAGGGTGAATGTGAGATGAAATGAAGGACCTACAGTTTAACGTGGAATCCGAACCACGGTGGAGGCCTGGCATTCCTCACATTCACAAGATGTCTTGTCAGTACTATCTGTTGAATACAACAAATTTATGAGAGAAAAAAAACTCGGATTGACATATACATAAGCTTTTGAATGTTAAGAGTTATTACATTATAAATTCACACCTGGAATAAAGTTTCGCGCGCCTCAGAAATGTACGCTTTGAAAAAAAAAAAAAGTCAGGGCGCGGGACTGACCATTCCAGGTTCAAAACCCGGCAACGTACCTGTTAATTCAGTTCCTATCTCTCAATTGAGTTTTTTCATACGATCGAGTCACCGTGGTCGGCCGACACCTTATTTGTTGAGGGCTCCATGCCTGAGCGAACCCGCTACTTTTAAAGGACGGAGTAAATGATTTTAGTAAGAAGAGAAAGCCCTTGGCGGGCTAATGAGCAACTTTACAAACAGCAGATGGAAATATCTTGAATGTTTTAAGCACTTCAGCCAATTGACCTTGATCAAATCAATGCTTTTTCATAATACTAACTGTTATTATTATTATTATTATTAGCACCGCGTCTTACTACCCGTTCTGGTTATACGCACTTACGCTAATGTGTAATGGTAGGGTGATTGTGAGATGAAATGAAGGACCTACAGTTTAACGTGGAATCCGAACCACGGTGGAGGCCTGGCATTCCTCACATTCACAAGATGTCTTGTCAGAGGTGAAGGAAGGGTTTGGTAATCAGATAAATCTTTGCCGGGACCGAGGATTGAACCCTGGCCGCCAGCATAGAAGTCTGACACCTTACCCCTAGACCGCCAGGTCACCTTCCCAATATTTCAAACTTCCATAGTTGCACATTGTTTTGAATTTTAGGAAATATTAATTTTCATATGAAGGGACATAAATGAAAAAGTAATATTTCTGAAAATTCCAAACAATGTGCTACCGTGGAAGTTTTGTAGAAATTAAGAGAAAAATGTGTTTTTCTGTCTAGGTCTAACCTATCATTTAAGGTTGACTTCCTTTACATTATTGTACAGTGTTTCTACACTTATTATACATTTTCAAGCCATCATGCAATTATTAATTTTATTACATTTTTTTATAATTGTTAGTCTAATTTTAATGTCCATAAAGGTATGAGTCTTGAAACCATTTTAATTATTTTTTCTATTAGGCCCTATATATTTTTAGTGTTGTTATTATTTTTAAATTGTGTTTCTTTTAAGCATTATTTCTAATTTGAAAACCAATATGTCCATTTATTAACTTTTTTTAAAATTATTTATATTTATAAAAATGAGTGTCATTTATATTTTAAGAACATGTGTTTAGTATATTTTTTAATAGAGATGGGCCACTCGAATCTTTCATCTCATAAACAAACCATAATATTTTGAATTCAAAAATTACTTAGTTAGGCCTACTTTAAAAGAACAACTTAATCCGTAATATTTATTTTGTTGGAGAAAAGAGATAAACATGAAAAAAATCTTCTTTAAAAAATTAAAATAATCGTTAGGTGTGGAAAATCTTACGTGCCTAGTACCCTACCTACCCTCTGGGAAACTTGGACTCGACCGTTTCAGCGCATGCTCACGTCTAAAACTTTCACCTCACGAACAATCTTGTAAATATTTTAATGAATACATTAAAACTCTTCAAAAACTGAAAATTAAAACGAGAATTATATATAAACTCGAAATAAATAAAACAAATTGCGGCTTTTTTTTAACAGAAATAAGAACACATTACGCATGATACAAAGTCAGTCGCCATTACACACGATATAAAGTCGACCGCCATGGCGAGTATTATGTTTACTCGCCCGAGTGATGATTAAAATAAAGATACTGTTAATTATTACTACCCAACTGGTTTTAATCATCTACAAATACACAAATAACCCCAATTTATTGCATACGATTCTTAAGTTAGACATTTTGTTGGGTTTCATGAAAAATAAATACTGTCAACAGTCAAGACAGCCATAAAATTGTTGGTTTATCTCTACCGGCCTACGCATCGTACATCGATTGTTTGTTTAAAATCGATTCAGGTAATCAGATCACTTAGTAAGCACTCTCGAGTTTTAAGAATCAAATAACAACTTGCTAATTCATTATTTGTTTTTAAATTGATTTTAACTTTATTATTTTTTAAATATGTTATTGAAGTAATTGTAGAAATATTCATGTAATTGTAGAAATATTCAAACGTAGTCCTGCCTTATAAAATGGGAATAAACATATTGTAGTCGAAAATATGTTCGTGTTTTAAATTGAATATATTCTTAGAAATCGATAGATCGCAAGAATCGAATATATTTGTTTTCTACGCGATAATGGATATATAAACAAATAATAAAACATACTTAGGTATTATTGAGTTCACTATTTCCAAGCTATATTTAATTGTTAAGCATGTTGTTTTAGTCTTTAATAAAAATATCCGTTCGTATTTTTATTTTTGCTATCTTAATACAATAAAATATCCTTTAATGATGATTAAAGTTGATCAAAGGATAACTAGGCCTAATATGTTTATCTCACGTTTTTTATAAACCTAACCCATTCTAACAACACTTTTAAAAATAACTAAAATTCACTCCAATTTTGATTGATTTGATTTTTAAACATTAATATGAGTCTAGATTGTTTAATTTGGCTGGATTTTAACCTGTATTTTGCGAGGGGTGGTTGGGGCTAATTAAAATTATAAGCATTATTGAAATAAATCTTAATTCACAGTTTAGGCTTATATTGTGTAATGAAGGTATATTTGTAAATCATTAAAATTTATAATTATTTGCTAGGATTCGGATTCGAGATTCGAAAATAAAATGTAGATTCGGATTTGAGAAATAGTGGATTCGACCCATCTCTATTTTTTAAATCTGAAACTTTAAAGATGTGATACGTATTTACATTTAAAATAAACAAATATACTTTTAACATTTGATAATTATGAATAGTCCTATATTCGAACTCAACTCGAATGAAAAAATCCAAGTCACAACTTGATATGATAGTGATGATGTATACTTGTCATAGAAAAGTAATAAAACCAAGATACAATTTCACTGAAATTAGGCTCTTTTTTTGTCCATTATATTTTTTTTCATTTTTAGAAAACATTTTTCTAGCCGCAGTATTATTATTGATAGTGATCTTGACAACTTTCAGTTACTATTAATTCATTACTTTTTGTCCAACATCATTTGGTATGGCAAATGTAAATGACATGGTGCAAATTCCTAAAGAAATAATAACTGGAAGTGGTAAAATAGATTTTTTGTTTGTTCAAATGTTCACTAAATAGGAATGTGTTTTTTCTCTCTACTAAACTGTAGAGGTGGGATGGGAAATAATATACATTTAGAGGGCGGAAGGTGCAATGACACTATGATAGTATAATGGAATGAGTCAACTTGGTTCTAGTGGACTCCGAACCGAGTTCTGTTTACATGGTTATTTTATCTTAAAGACATTAGTGTGAAACCATTTTAATCATTTATTTGAGTGTTGTTTCTATTTTTTTAAATGCTTTTATAAGTGTTATTTCTAATTTAACTGATATTTCCATTATTTAACTTCGTTTTTTTTCAAAAGTATTTACTCTTTATAAAAATGAATGTCATTCATATATTTAGGAACATGTTTTTTAATATACTTTCACATTTAAAAATTATTAATATACTAAAATTTGATTCAAACTTGGGAGCTTTCAGAAATATTCGACTCGAATAAAAAACCCCAAGCTCACAGACCCCTAGATAAATATAAAATAAAATGCAATTTTAATGTGTTTAATTGTGTATTTTTTAGCGTTCTATCTAAACAATTTCTACTCCAGAATCACCAAGGTAAGTGTGCAGGTTGTCCCTCCTAATTTAAACCAGTATATTTAAAAGTTAATTCTATAATTTACTATGGATTGGCTTTTTTTTTAAACCATTTAAAACATATTTTATTCAAAGTATCTCTCTCATTTATTTCAAGAAAATTAAAATCTTAATACATATGGTTTTTTACCAACTTAGGTTTTCAATTAAATATTTATTGAACCAAAGTTCAAGAGTGACTTGATACTCTGAAGCTTTATCAAAAGATTATTCAAGATCTACTCGAATTTAAAAAAATACATATTGAATTCACAGAATCCTGGTTTAGACCATATACTTACGCTCCAACAGGATCAAATGGATGTGGGGCATTTAAGGGGTGGACCTCTGCTGCACGAATGATCATTTGTGTCTTATAGAGTAGCAGTCCTGAGAATACTAGAAGGCCTCCATACATACTGATAGAATACAGACCAGCACCCAGCGCGGTAGTGGGGGGTAAGAAGAGATTACCTGAAAGAAAGAACAAATATAATTTACACTTCATAACTAGAGAAAATAAGTATGCAATAGGGGTGTGCAAAACTTCAACTTGGCTTCAAAACAAACATCAGCTTCACTTTCACTTCGCCAATAAAAAATATTGACAGCTAAAATACTCCATTTATGTTCAATTAAAGTCAATCTGATCTGTTTTGTACATTACAAATCAATATTTATATGAAAAAAATGCAAAGAAATTGAAATGTGTTTTGTGATAGTAGTTTGATTTGTTAGAGCAACACGAAATATTACTAACAATTGTGCGATAAAACATTTTACAATTGATTTTAGCGCAAAAGTAATATAAATAAACACAATTTTTTTCAAGCATAAAACAACTAAAAGAAAAGATTCAAGCTTTGATTCAGCTCCAAGAATATTTCATTAATTTGATTAGAGTTTTGTTTGAATTGAAAAATTAGACTTCGCACACCTTTAGTATGAAAACATCAAAAACATCAACTTAGTTTAAATAAAAATCAGCTTCAACAATTAGAAAGCTTGATGAATAAAAATATTGACAACTAAAAGTCATTTATATTTTATTATTGCTATTATAAGCCGTTCATTCATTATATCTTAAAACTAAAAATCACAAGTGAATGAATTGAATGTTATGATTAGTAAATAGCTTTATCAGCTTAGAATGAAATATTACAAGCACTTGTGCAATAAGATATTTAAGAATGATTTTAGTATACAACATTAAATAACTAATCGGCTTCGAGATCTTTGACTATTCAAAATGAAAAGATGAACTTTGCACAACCCTATTATAGAATATTTATTTTTATTTTATTTACTTTGAAGTGTGCACTTTTTGAAACAAATGATTATACCAGCACACAAGCATTTCTATGAGTGTGCTTCAAAGGACCTTCCAATTTTGCCAGGTAAGGTATTTTCTCATACTTTTCATGGTTATTTTAAATGCCACAAGAGACTGATATGGCTTTACTTCCCCCCTGAAGAAAGTTCTGATACATATTTTTATTGCTAAAAAAATATTCATCAACCTCGGCTGGGTTAGAATGCACAAGTCCTGAGGTAAGCACTTTACCCCCAGACCGCCGAGGCCAATTACAGAATAAATTACATTTACTTTGATTGTTATGTATACAATAATAAGCCATCAAAACCTAATCTCAGTTCTAAGTAGATATGTGCGGAAATGACATTTTGACTTCGGGAAATTTTCTGAAGGGAATTAACAATTTATCGTGGGAACGGGGCAAGAAAAAATGTAAAATTCCTTTTCTACTTTAGGCTTATATTTATTTTTAGGATTTGTAATTTTAATCTAAATTTAGCCTAGCCATTCATTCTGATAAAATGATTTTTAAATGTGATGGTAAAATTAGAATCTTGCAGCTATTCGATCAAAGATGGATCAAATTTTCTAGTTTCAATTAAGTTAAATATAGTGATAGATTTAAAAAACATTTTAGAATAAGGTAGGGAAAAGGGACAAAAACTGATTCAGTTGTAATTATAAGTTGTACACTCAAAATTTTTATATTTCCAAATAAAAACCAAATATTATTTTGTCTAGCAAGAGTTGAGTAAGGTTTTTATGTAAGGTAAAATAAAAAATCTAGGCCTAATGCAACTGTTGTAACTATATTTTAATAAAGTATTTTTGGTATGTTTATAAATAAATTCTTCAACATAGATTTGCAACATTTTAAAACTTCAGCTCTGGTTAAAATATTTGTCAATTTACACTTCAAGTCTTTTTCATATTTAGTTTGGTACATGATAAAATTTTATAGGAATTGAATAACATAATTTATCTACAGTAGCCCCATAGCTTCTTTGGTGCTGACTGACAGCTCACAGCTGACTTCTTACAGTCAACATTTATGTATATACATAAATTTTGACCATCAGAAGTGACAGCTGCTAAACATATGTTTATGCAGATCATCTGGTTTGACGTAGGGATACATAATTTGGTCTGGTAACTTTTAAAAGCAGTCAGCTGTGAGCTGTCAGTCAGCACCAAAGAAGCCATGAGGCTACTGTATCTTGGACTAAATCTGTACATATCTTCAATAAAACACATTAATATGATATTAAGTTCCTAAAATTATATGAACATGTCCAATATTATATCCTTTTCAACTTAAAAAATTTGAAATACATGAATTTCATGTCTGCTTTGGGAAAACTTAATTACATTCATTACCGTTTCAACCCTGTGGCCTAGGTCAGTTTTTTATCCACGTCATATACTTTCCACCACCGGCTGGCTAGGCCTGTCGTAGCTTCATATGCCTTATAGTATAATTTAACACTAGGACAGGCACAACATCCAGTCCCCATCTGTTAATTTTGTCAATATGAATGGGTAAACCCATATTTAATCAATGATACAATTTTCATTGACTTTAGTAGTATCCAATATATTATATTAGATTTTGCACACCCCTAAAATACTATTTAATAAGTATGGAGTGAGGAATCATCCAGCTCACTCACCAATAGAAGCTGCAAACACTGCACCAAAGGCCAGAGCGAGTGGCCCTCCCATAGACAAGAACTTATCACTGGGAGCACAAACAGCCAGAGTTGATAAACCACCAACTATACCGGCGGTGTACCTTAAACACAAACAAAGTAAAGAAAATTAGCGGCCATACATACATACATAGAATATTGATATTGTGTATCACTCCCCATAATTTGTGCCAAATTAAAGAGTATGCGTGCACATGTCACACTTTGGGGTACTATTTATGGTGTTGCCCAACAATTTTAGTATATTGTAACATGGGGCGCACGTGACCTTGGAGGTTCACGGGCTGTTCACACATGAATGTGTGAACCACGAGTTCTTTTGAGGATATTGGGGTATGTTGCAGGTTAAATATGAATTAACATACACTCAGACCACCCAAGGTTTTGATTATTAAAAACACCACTTAAAAACATTCACAGAATTAAATATACAACTAAACAATTCAACAAATTAGGTAGTCAAAGTAATTATGTAAATTAATAAACCAATAAGGTCATAATAAATAGAATAACACAGAATAAATTATAACTTAGCAGTTCACTGAACTAAGTAATACTAGTAATTGTCTTTAAATTAATAAACAAATGAAAACACATAAAAAAAATTAAACTGGATTAATTATAACTAAACAGTTCACTGACTCGGTTAATATAGGTAATTGTTTGTAAATCAATACACATACAATAGAATTACATCAAATCAAGTAAACAGCTTGTTAACAAAAATACTGAATAACTTGTTAAATATCCAAATATCAGTTTCTTAAAACGTTTGTTCACTGTACAATTTACTTTCAATGTTAAAGACACTCATGGCACCCCGCCACAGGTCCCAGCGCCATACATACCACACCGGCACGAGTCACACAAAAGCTGGACTTGCTGATCCACTACCAGACTCACTGGTTGAGAACCAAGAACTGAGAACACCTGGCTATCACTGAGTGTGTAAATATAAGGGTGGTGCCAGCTAAGGGTCTAGAATCCTCCACTTCTAGAATTAAAAGGCCACCAGAATAAAAAGGACCTAGACCCCTCCAGATGTGTCTCCGTCCTCCCCCCAACCGCTCTAATCCCCTAATCAAGTAAAAAAGGATGCTGCCTACCTACCAGACAAGGAGGGAGCCAAGGTAAACAATGAGAGCGCACCGGTCCCGTTGTTCAACACTAATTTGTTACAATATTATTGAAGTTATGACTAATTAACTATTACGATGTCCATTACGCTGCTCTTCTGAGACATAGATTCTACAGATAATTTAATCTAATTGTTTCAATAAAACACTTTATTTTACATTTATTTATTACACCTAACTCCGCAACTATTCAATTATTCTTTAAATAACACATCTAGTGCAATATATATCAGGACTACGTTGATAAATATGGATTCTTCAAAGAACGTCCACACGCTTTAAGTTTTCGCCAAGAGTGAACGAATTACACCCTTCTTAATTTGTTCTTTGTGTCTGAACAAAGGAGGATACGTCATAGAAAGTTTCCAAAAGCTGACAACAGCAAAAGTTAAAACCAATTAAATAAACACAGCGCTATTGTGGTTACCAAATAAAATGATATAAAGAGTATTTAAATTTGGAAAATGATTAAATATAAAAATGAGAATCATTACAAACTGCGTACTAGATGACATATTGAAAAACATGGTAGGCTCACATATTAGTCATGCAATGCAATTTTGAAACACTATCATCCAGCAAGTCTTCATGAATCAAACAAGTGGTGTTCGCTTTTCTAGGTTTCATAAGACAAACTCTAATTTCACATAATCATACTCAAGCTATGTGATTTTCAGCTTTCCCATTTAGTATATGGTCTTAAGACCGAAAAAATAACACTAAAATTTAGGGCTGGACATATTCTTATTTCATTGGCAGATAATGGGCACTTGGTTCATCAATTTTAGAAACTAGATAGCTTTAAAATAATTTGAGCACACAAGTTACACAAACATTGATTTTAGAGTCAAAGTTAAGAATAAATAACAATAATTTTTTAGAAAGGTCCAAAGAGTCTAAACGAGAATAACCAAAAGATTTGTAATGAAAGAAAATACTTTCATATAAAAAATATTAGCTTTCAAGTCAGGTAGTTGGGCGGTAGCATGCCTGATTATCTTTGGAAGAAATTTTTTTTTGCCACCTTTCTCCACCAAGATTTCTTATTGAACAAACATTCCTTTCAAATTTTTATTGTCTCAGGCTAGTTGAATATTTAAGGAAAATAGATGTTGACTATCTTTGGTTCATCTTATGCTTTCATCTTACCAGGCAGCTCTGATGATGACTGGTCCACCCAAGAAACATATCGGAGCAATCACAGCTCCTAGAAGTGCTGTGTGTCCGATCCATGCCAGTTGCTTAGTGCCAAAACCTTTCTTGTAGGGTATACCCTGCACCACCATGCCACTCCCAATCACTGCGGCCATAGTCACTGCAATAGACTAAACAACACCACAATCTGTGTCAACTGCAAAATATCAACTAGAGATTGGTTGAGTAAACATTTTCTCAAATCTGAATCTCTAGTCAAAATCTTCATCTTACCTATGAAGTTGAACATAGGCGTGAGAGGTCAACTTTCTCACTTAGGTATAATTTGTTCTTCAAATCAGATTTTGTTTGGATCAATTCTTAATTGCTAGGAAAAATAGAGATTGCAACAAATTTTTGTTATAATGTGGATTCACATCCTATTGCTTAAAAATTTTGTGAAAAAAAATAACTATTTTAATCTTGAAACTGAGAATTTTTCAAATTTTTGAAATTAAAATATTCTAAAGGATTAAAAGATTCAGAGGCTTCGTTCTAATATCAAACAATTCCTATCCTTTAATTCACAAAAAGGAGTAAATTTTAGTTAGAGCATCAATAGCAATACGATATTAGCAAAATATCTGTGAGGCAAACATGTTAATCTATAGTGCATATAAAAAAATAATTATTTAGCTTCATCTATAACCTAATCCAAGGAATTTAACTATATTGAACCGTTAGACTTACTTTCTTCTTTAATATGTATGAAATAAAGTATGTTGAGCAAAAACTATTAGTAATAAATAAAATGATAGAATATTAGGAAAATGGTTGAGCACAAATAAAAGTAAAAACACTAACACATATTTACACACACTTCAATATTTTGATGCTACTATAGCATCTTCCTCAGGAAGATGCTCTAAAACTAATTACTACTACTTCCTGAGGAAGATGCTATAGTAGCATCAAAATATTGAAGTGTGTGTAAATATGTGTTAGTGTTTTTGTAATTAGCTACTATAGCATCTTCCTCAGGAAGTAGTAATAATTAGTCTAATTACTACTACTTTCTGAGGAGGAAGAAGATGTTATGATGGCATTGAAATATCAAAGTCTTTGTAAATTTGTCTCAGTGTTTTTACTTTTATTTGTGCTCTACCATTTTCCTAATATTCTATCATTTTATTCATTACCAATTACTTTATTCTTTTAAAAACTTTTCGAGTAGCAATGAATTAAGTATTTTCAGCTTTAAAACGATAAATAAACCAGTTGATTATAAGCTTTTAAAAGTGAATGTTGTATGCAATGATAAAAAGAATCAAATCTGTCAAGAATTTGGTTGTTGATTTAATCCAGTGAATTTGTGCACAGTTAAGGAAAATTATAGAATATTGTAAACATAATATTTTGAAACAAACACATCTAAAATCAAACAAAAATCAAACAACAATCAAATCTTTTGTAGGTCAATTTCTCAAGACTATAGATACTAACAAATCTACCTGCTTCATCAAACGTACCAACTAATTCCTCACCCCTATCCTAATCAATTTTCCTTAGCAATAAAACACTAAATAAATTACATCAAGAATAAAGAGAGAATATCCAGGATATTTAAAAATAAGTGTATTAATAATGTTGGAGATGAGAGGATTTAAACACATGAACTTTAGATTATGAGGATGTCAGTCACCCTACTGACTCAGCCAACTTGATAATGTGGGTTTGTTTTACATTCCAAAATAAAAGGGACTACCAAATACAGTAATGCTAAATGAATCTTAATCTAAAACCTCTTTTGAACCAAATTCAAACACTTTAGGAAGGTGATGATGTCACATATATAATGCTAGTCAATATGTATGTAAGCATAAAAATAAAACTAGAGCCCTCAAATCCTTAAGGATATTTGAAATTCAAAAAATCAAATGATTTATTTTAATTTTAATTTGTTTTAGAGCTCTAAAACTACTAATATAGTGACTGAGCCCAAACTTAATCATAGTAAAACTTAACTACCTGGCCCCAGAAGATATAATTAACACTTAACTTGATGTAAAATTGAATTAAATTAGTTCAAAAACCACACCTGGGCACAGTAATCGAGCCAAGGAGCTTTGGCTTAGCACACCAATACTATGCCACTGAGTTATCTAGGATATGTCCTATGCTCGGGGTCATTTTACACTCATAGTTTAAACATCGAGTATATTATTCCTGTGTCCAGGTATAATTTTTCAACTAATTAAAATTAATTGGATTGTGGTACCCTTCATTTGGGCAGTGCTGCAATTACAATGATTCACAGCATCTGTGTTGATATTCATTGAATGTGCAATGTTATTATGAATGCACCATAAAAATCAACCTTTTGTTACTATTTCTATTTTATTCTATTCTATATCATAATATTGAATTTTTATTTCCTCTTGTGTTCATTATTTTTTCTCAGATCCGGATTAAAATTCGAGATTGTTAGTTAAAATGAAGATTCAAATTAAAATAAAAACCTCATCATCACCGAAATCATCATCTGTTTCCGGCCCGTGGCCAGGTCTGTTTAGTAAAATGCCTCCCTCTTTTAACTGTAAGCTGTCAACGTCTAATATGACCGTCAAGGCAAAAATTAACAAATACTACCAATGCTTACCAAAAGGGAATTGCTCGAGACAAAGGCCATCACTCGAGGAGAGCGCAGGGCTGCCATCGTGCTACCTGCTGTTATAAACATAGAGCCAGCCACGTACATGTAGGTCGTCTTTATGCGATCACGAACATATTGGGGCCACATGCTGCAACATACATTAAATGTCACATGTCATAATTTATGATTTGCTTTAAAGAATTAAAAGGCATAAAAAGATTGAAATGTTGAAAGTCAATTTGTAAATTTTGTATATATTTCAGCTATTAATGTTTTGAGCAGAAAAAATTAATAAAACTATTATGAATAATATTACAACTAGACTTTCTAACAACTATATATTTTATTGGTCTTTTTCTTAGATAAAATGACTGTTTGGTTTTTACCACTTAGGGAATTATGACTAGTAATATTTAAGTAAATTTGGCAAAATTTGAACATGCATAGTCAATCACTTGAATGTCCTAAGGATTGGTTTTTGATTACATATGGCCCATTATTTTGGAAGGTGTACAAGACTTTTTTGTTTTAAATTAAAGATGTTGGATATATGAGTTATAATTAATATTAACATTTATCCAATTGCCAGACTAATAGGTCTACTAACCCAATGAAACTGTCTAAAAGTATTTCTAACTATAAGGAAAATGGTAGGTGTGTGCAAAATTGAAGGGTTTATTCACACACAAAAATTAACCCTAAAAAAATTATGTTTGTAGGCTCTACTTACTTATGGTTTCTGTATAAATCTATTATAGAAATTCAACTTGAAATATTTACTTAACAAATATTGCTCTATAAGCCTACTCAAACTCAACTCTAAATAAGTGAAAAATGTCTTCTTGCATGGCCCAAGGAAAAAAAATAATTCAAATATTGCCAAAAATGATTATTTCTTAAAAAAGGAGTTTTATCTAATGTCAACAAGCACGTAAGTAAGTACAACATAGTAATTGAATGGAACATTGTTAATAAAGCCTTAGGTAGGCCCTAATTGTACCTACAATCAACCATCTTAAAGAGTCCAATATTTTGAATCAGGTAAATTATTTAATTAAATTTCAGCCAAACATAGTTGATCCATTGGGACATGATAACCATCCAAACATGATGGAGATTAAGTATGTAGGAAAAAGACCACAAGGAAGGCCAAGAAAGATATGGGAGGAGCCGATAACAGAAAGTGTTCAAGTGAGAGAAGAAGAATGGAAGAAATTAAAGGTGTAAGGTAAGATTGAAGGAAGATAAAGAAACTTTACTAAAATGACCCGGCAACAGGCTGGAAACAGTTGATGATGATTATGATGATGCTGATGCTGATGATGATTATGATGATGATGATGAATCAGTTGAGAAATGACGCCTGGGCACAGGGATCAAATGCCAATGCTCTACCAGGAATATCATCATGCTCAGGGTCATTTTTTACTCATAGTAGGTAAGTTACCAAAGTAAATTCCCTCCTATTATAAATAAATTATTTTCGAAATATTTAACAAAAACATTAAGTATTGATGTTACTGTGAAGAAGAAAAAAAAATGACACTTACACAGCTTGATCAATGACCGAGGCATCTTTAGAAAGACCAAGGCCATAAAAACAGAGTGCTCCTAGTCCTAGAGCTGCTCCACCAGCGACAGCTCCGCGGCCAATGTTGAATGCTAGAAATACAAATGTTACTCATAAAAATAGTTTAAAAAAATGTGCATTATAGCTTAGGCTCATTATGAATGATGAAAAGATGCTTTTTTCTTGTCAATAAAATTACACACAACTAAATAAACCAACTACAATCAAATCAAAAAATTACAAAGGTTGCAGGACTCCAAAAGCGTGGGTTTTCACCTCAAAAGACCGCAAAATTATATTAAGAAAGAAATATAAACCAAAGCTTGTAAACCTATTTTGTTACATAATAACTATAAACATATCATTATTATTATTACTATGTTTTGACAAGGAGTCTAAATAAAATACAATATTGTACCATAAGCACGAAAAATAAGAATACTAATAGTATAAAGCTACACTGAAGCAAAGATTAAAAACCATAATCTAAGAACCTTAAAACTAATTATATAGTCAGTTCAAAGTAATGCTGGCCTTTTCCAGGATTAAGATATCACTAAAACGAGTTAGCCTATGTCTACATTTGTCTTGAAGATTTGTTAAATGTCAACTTGTGAAATGACATTTCATGTTAAAGTGACAAAAACATTTTGAGCCATGTAGGTAAAGAACTGTTTTCAGACCATGTTTTAAATTTTAGTGAAAGCCAAGGTTACCGTGAAATGACTACAAATAAATGTAAGAAAAAAAATATATATATATAATAAAAGGAAAAGTACAGAATAAAAACTGAATGTACAATATTTAAACAAATGTAACAAAAGTACAATTATGAAGGTTAAAAATCCCTATCACATTTGATAAAAAAATATGTCATCTCCCTACTTTGAGACCTAATATATTTAGTCTTGCAATGTTAGCTCAGTCAGTGGTTTCCAAATTGTGGGTCATAAGCCAATTTTTGGTGGGTCACAAAAGGTTTTTAAATGTAAAAAAAGTTGTAACTAGGCCTATTTGGAAATAAAAAATCTTTTAAAAAATGGGAAAGTTAAACCACAAAAACAAAATTAATAAAAGGATTTGTTTTAAATGTATGATAACGGGAGTCATGGTTTATGTTGTTGCCTGTAGGGCTATTATGATAATCCGATGCAAAGTTAGTTGCTACCGCTAGTTTGCTTCGCTTTAGAGGAAAAGATAGTGTTTGGGTTATTATGACCACCACACTTTGTATCATCCGATAAATTTAGCTTCGACTTTGCATCTAGCGTCAACGCACAGGATAAAATCAGTTTGTGTCAACAGTTGGCAACACTTTTCCAAAGAATAATAAGTTTTAAGAAGTTAGAGGCTAGAAATAAGTCCATTTATTATTTCAAGAATGCTGGTATTAATTACTGAACATTATTCATATATTTTTATTTTCCCAAACAGCTGATCACAAGTCACATTATTTGCAAGGAAGATTTAACCTAGCTTAATTTAATAAATTTCTCGTATAATTTTGTTTGCTTATGGTTTGAAATGAAAAAATACAAGCCCTACATTATTCAATACACACAACATATTTTGGTCAAAATTTCATAATATGAAATATGCATTCAAATAGTAATGTCAAACGGGGAAATGAATTAGTATGAGACGTTGGCCAATAAAGAAACAATGTTTTTTGTAATATGTATTCTTTACGACCCAATGTTTTATTCTTCATAATTTGTGCTGATATTGGAACAAGTGTTTTATTCTATTTACTAAAAAAATAATTTCAGCCGTTTATAATGTAGACTTATCCTTATATTTATGCCTATTTTAATTTGAAATAACTTTATTTTATAACTAAAAAAAATATTTTCCATATAAAATTTTATCTCAAAAACCACACTTATCAAACAGTAAATTAATATTTTGTATTTTTGCTTTCTTAATAAACCTATTTTAAAAACGTTCTTGATTTTGTCAAGTCAAAAAGTGAACGTTTAAAGATATAGGCTTATAGTAAAGTGTTTTAATTTTTTTTGCATGATTGAGTTGAGGTTAGAAAAAGAAAACTTCCTATCTATGAAGTATTCAACTTGAAAATACATACTAGGCATATTATGTGCTAATTTTGTTAATTTACAGTGTCAAAGGTGACCTGGCGATCTAGGGATAAGGTGTCAGACTTCTATGCTGGCTGCCGGGTTTCAATCCTCGGTCTCAGCATAGATTTATCTGATTACCAAACCCTTCCTTCACCTCTGACAAGACATCTTGTGAATTTGGGGAATGCCAGGCCTCCACCGTGGTTTGGATTCCACGTTAAACTGTAGGTCCTCCATTTCATCTCACAATCACCCTACCATTACACATTAGCGTAAGTGTGTATAACCCGAACAGGTAGTAAGACGCGGTGCTAATAATAATAATAATAAATAGTAATAATAATAATAATAATAATAATAATAATAATAATGATAACTAGATATAACTACTAATTATCGGTTTCAGATAAATTTAGTAAACTTTTTATGATTAAAAAACATAGGCCTAAACCAAACCACATGTAAACATTAAGCTAGGGCTTATTTTTGTTATTTCCAGTCTTGGATGCAATGTTTCAGAGGCCTACAACTCACATTAATGTAGATAGTAATTACTATTGTATGTACGATTCAGTTTAAATATGACTACATCATTAAAGTTTTACTGAGGCATCTTAAACAGATTAGGCCTACATTTTATTATTCTATCACTTGAATTATCAGTGTGTTGACGGTGAATAGTAATGCATTTTGATAGTGTTGTGTTTCAAAGAAAATATTCTTTTAACATTCAGTGTAAGGGTACTATCCCCACTCTTGGCCTACATTATGAAATAGATCTATTTAAAGTTAGATTATGTAAAACACACCAAAAAAATTGAGGTTATTATATTGGGCTAATGATATGGCAAGTTTAAATCATGTAACACAAAACACTTAATAAATTACAAAAACTAGCAAACATAGCCTTGAAACATTAAACCAAAGGACAAGTAAAATGTCTGTGCAATTTAGCAACTTAGTATCACACTACTAGGAAAATATTTGCGCTCACAAGGACTTTGCTTTCGCAAAGTGGTCAGCCATAGTAACATTTTACGCAAAGTCTAGCATCTCTCTGCTAACGGTCACAAATTTGTTTTGTGTCGTGGTCATAATAGCCCTGCTGGAGCATGGATGTCAATGAAGTAAACAGAAATCAAAAACAAGAGCACCTGCTTCACATACGCTTCATTAGGAGAAGTAAATTTATTTGTTTTTGTAAAAATATTTTATATTATTAAAAAAACCGTAAAAATTACGCTTCATTAGGAGAAGTAAATTTATTTGTTTTTGTAAAAATATTTTATATTATTAAAAAACCAGTAAAAATTATTAAATTAACCCCCCCCCCTCCCCCCCCCTGTGTTTTCTCTGACCAATGAAGCTAAGTGGGCTGCACAAGTTTGTAGTTTTTAAATTCAGTCATGGATCTAAGTTTGGAAACCGATACTTAGGCCACCATCAACCCCCTTATCAACAGAACTATAAAGTTCTTAAAAATGTGAGGTTTCTTTATGGCTAGGGATGGGTTCAACAAATATTCACACCCTCAAACCTCACAAACACACATCAAGAAGCTGCATATTTGAAGATCTAAAAGAGCTGTCTCTGTTTATAATATTTTGTAAATTCAAGTGTTGTCAGGGTGTCTATTGAGTTGGAGAAACAAAAATTAGTGACTTTTATGACTACAAAATTCCTTCGGTAAACGGTTGAACACTATGTAATGTATACATAGGCATAATTCACTCACACACACCATTAAACCAGTAACTGGATGGCCAACGTTAACCTTGTCCTTGGTATCACGGTACAAACAATCAGGCAGCTCGACATTTGACGTGTTCGTTTTGTTATGATATACAGGAAATTCAAACAAAAATATTTTCGTGACTTTATGACCAAAATATTGAAAATTCCTGACTTTTCAGGGGACTTTCATGACCTTTTTTTTTTTGTTGCAATTAGTAACTTTTATGTGAATTTTGTGACCCAGTAGACAACCATATACTGAAAGCTCCTGCTAATGACATTCAAAATATGTTCTAAAAAAACCAGTTAAGTTATTTTACTGAATTCAGCATGAGATTGCTATAAAATGGCCAAATGACTTCAAGGCTTAATGGTACTGGTACTATGTACAGCAAAACACCCTTGGTTGGAAGTTTAGTCTCTGCGGAAAGCTAAGGAAGGTGCACACACACCTGTTTCTCCTGCTGGTTGCATTATTTGTTCGCCAATAGTTTTGCGCTGGGCCAAGCGCTCTCGGAAGTTTCTACCTTCAGTGGCATACTTTCGGATGGGTTGACCTTTTGGAAATGTTGTTTGAAATGTCGTTCTCATGTAAGTTTTTGCCACAGGTGCAAAAGACACCTGGCAAATTCTTGTGATTAACATGTTCTGAAAAAAGAAGATAGTTTAATTTTTTTTTTTACATCAATTTAAAAAGTTTTGTCATCTAATGACCTATTATCAACAACTGTTAATATCCCTGTATGAAGTAATTTAAATTCTATATTTGTACTAAAGCAATATTTTAATTTGGCCAAAACAAGTTTCACTATAAGAATTGCAAAATAACTGGTATTTTCTTGTGTCCCCTAAATCCCCACTTTAAAGCTTTTAAGTATCAATATTTATCTCATGTGATAGTTTATAGAGTGACAGCATATTAACCAATCTAAATATTAAATTACAACTGGCTCACCATTCTAGCATTAACTTATTTTTAAACCTGTGCAAATCGTAATTTTAAATTTTGAATCTAATTTGAATCTTGGCTAACTTATATAAACCAAATCTTATGGATAAAACAATTCTGAGTCGAGCTCAAATTGAATTTCATGCCTAAACACTTTTTTAGTTGAATCCAAATCAAATCAAATCTCATGCTAAATTTATTTTATTGAACTAAGGTGTATTGATCGAATTTCATGTTTAAAAAAAATTGATTGAATATTTTATTTTTAAAATAAGTTGATTACAACAGGTGTGGCAGTTGAAATCTTGAATCCAAAAAATTATGACTATAAGAGGAAATAGGCTTATAAATATAATAGAATAAAGCAAATACAAATAATAACTAAATAACATACTTTTAATGATTCATTAATTATAGGCCTAACATTCATGTTAAGCATTAAATTACCAGTCTGGAGTATGGTTGTAAGTTCATCCTAAAATTATAATGGGCTGTATCCGATTAGTCTACTTATGCGGCATCGCCTTGACTCGTTCCCTTGATAGCTGCATTGGCAATCACGTGACCAAGTGTAGAGCTATCTAAATACTCACGAACGATACCTATGCGGTCATCTCATAGTCTTGGTCACCATGGATATGAAGGCTACCAGACGTGCGCTGTTCTCGTGGTGTTGGTTGCAGTGTTTGACTGGCAAATGTTTTAGTATTATTGTTTCGTCTGCTAGAGCACTAACTTCGTTTTCCAACATTTTAAATAAGGTTGTTACCATTCAACTAGTATGATGCAGTCTTTTCTATGAACAGCGCGAAAAGTGTAAAATCATCAAGACTGCATCAAGTCTAAAACTCAAGGGTCCGACTATGGAGCCTTGGTTCTGAACCACCAATAAGCATATTAGAGCTCTAAAATAAATTTCACTCGAAAATTGACACTTTATTTTTTTAGGATTTGAGTCTTAAACCAAAGATTTCCTTGAATCCTCCAATCTCAAAGGTCCTAAAGGAATTAATGGTTATATCCCTATTTTATTTTATTTTAATTCAAGTTCTAGACCTTTATCAAATAATTGCTGTAACAATTTAAGTTAAATAGGTGTTATTTAGGAAATAAAATGTTTTTAAATATTATACCACGATACAATAGGTATAAAATATACCATAAAATACCATATAAATGACTAAATGTAGATGTAGGCTTACTTCTGTGTTTGAGCTTCTGAATGTAAAATGTCAGAAAAAATCTACAAGCAATGAATGTGTCTTAAAAAAAGATAAAACAATAAATTTAAATTATAAACTATACAAAAAGAACACTAACTGTTAATAGTGAAAAGTGGTTTTGTTGCTAAGACCTTAGCAATCTTTAGTAATAGCATGATGCAACATGATATAATAGACCATTCAAAATAATTACTTACGTGTAAAATGTTTGTTCAGATGGCGTTATAATATCTTATTTCAACTTCAACCCGTTGCGTACAGAAGAAAGTGAGATTTTTAAAGAGGGGAAACTAATAAAAAGCTAATGTTTATTTAGCAACTGCAACAGTAATTTTTTTATACAACTGCGTATTCTTTCAACTTCAAAATTATGTAAATAGTATTTTTACTTTTTTAGATTCGAAATTTCTAGATTTTAAACCATTGCTACCATCGAAATATGGTTTAAAGTTATCCGGATCCTTTCTTAAAAAAAAAAAATTCAACTGTA
>CABEEJ010000081.1:143103-157576 GCA_901482245.1 Timema douglasi | reverse complement strand
GGGGGGGAAGGAGGCAATCCTAACGTCTTGATAACTGTTCTTATGAACAAACATTTTTCTGGTGAATATAATTTGAATTGTTTTGTGCGTTATGCATAAATATACACCCAGTCAAACCTAATCCTCACTATTTGGGAATCTCGTATGAGGTATAGAACCCAAAGACATATTTCTATACCTACAATAGTTTGTTTGTTCAAATTTAAAAGCAAACTTAACAGCCGCAAGCATAAAGGAACTGTAATGCTGCTAAATTAGTTTAGTTTTATAGATTCTTTTAGCATGGTCTGCTATACTTTTTATTTAACATGACAACAATGAATTGATACATTTAAACATAATTTCCTATCTCACTGCTCGTAAAGACAATGATAACAAATATATATTTTACTATATCATCGATCACAGATATTCAGTGATCTTTATATTATACTCGATGGACATTAACATACGCATTGCCAAGGGTGAAAGCGTAACACTCAAGTTTATCATCTGTTTAATTGTTGGGGTGACATATTTAACTGTTTCTATCAATGTTCTTATGTGAAAACATGTATTCGATGAATAAAAGTGCTATTGTTTCCATATAGTGAAGTATTATACCACAAGTGCCTGAAAAACATTTACATTAAGGATATAAAAATAATTTGTATGGGTAATACTGTACAAATACGAATATAATTAATAATGTATTTAATTATGTGGTTATCATCCAAGTTGTTTACAGTCTGCCAAGACTACACTAAGTATTTAAAGTTGGCTTGAACGATGTCAAAATGCCAAATTGCCTTGTATGGGAGTAAGAGAGAAAGAGATACCCAAAGGTTTCCTTCTTTGTTACATAATAGTTTGCTGACAGCTCGAAAATTTCAGCCACAGAGACATCCATCCAATTAATATTATAGAGAGAACTGCAGATATCACAACAATGCTCAAGGTGTTAAAGTTAAGGTCCAATCACTGAACATTATAAGAATATTACCGGAATTCAATACATTATCCAAACTTAAATAATGTATCCTTATTTCAGTTGCTTTACTTAGTAATTTTTACTAAATAAATTGGTAATGCTGTTCAAAAAATAAAATCTCGTACGTCCGTTGATTGATCTCTGTAACATAGCTGAATGAATATCTGTGGCTGAAATTTTCGAGCTGTTGTATGCATATCATTATGTAGGACAAAAATAAACTTACAGATTTTGACATCCTTTGCTTATTTGATTGAATATATTAAATACATAAATTTACAATTAGTATGACATAAATGTGTGAAGAAAAGGTTTGAAGGGTATTATAAAGTTTTAAACTCATGAGTTGCTTCTTTAAATAAGTTGATGTAGGTAATACTTCATACAAATATAGAACCTAAATGATCGTTTGAACGTAAAACTTATACACAAAGTTTGTCATTCGAACAAATGTAACCAAGTTTTAAGCTACCTATACTTTATTTCATTATAGTTATCGAACTCAAACTTACAATATAATATGGTTTATGATAGCAATATGCAAGCTACGATCCAATGTTAAGTGTGTAGAAGAGGGTTCTGCAGACTTATGCAGGTTGTTGATCAAATATATTTGTTCAAACAAACTGTTTTACCTAAACAAACAAATAATCTTTTTTTGGAACTAAACACTTCAAGCTAGGTTTGGTAATTTTCGCACGGCTACAGATTTGATATTTTAGATTTTATTGGCGTATTCAGAATTCAAATGATATTGTCGACTATTTTTAAACAACATTGCTCTTATAGAACTTTCTTTAGATATGGAGTGTAGAATTCTATCACTAGATGTCTCTAATGACATCTCCAACAAACTTGAAAGAATCAACTATTGCAAGTGAGTTGAGGAAAGAGGGGAAGCGAGACCTTTTGTGAATAAAATAAAAATAATAGCTCATACTTTTCTCAGTAATCAAATATTTTCGTGAAATATTATAACCATCCATCCCTCAAGTTTTGACTTTCATACATACTTAAATGTATAGCGTTGATTTCTTCCATTTTATATCAGCTGGTTAAGACTTTTTATCCCTATTGATTTTTTATACATTTCTTAGGGCTGGTCTTCTGACTCTTGGATAAACATTAATCTGGTAGATAAGTTAAAAGTGCGTCTTATGACTGCCATATAGTATTTATATGCCAGTTAAAATGTATTTATCGATCACATTTTCATCGGGAGGTTTAAATACATTATAACGTTTATCTGGAAGTTAAAATGGTTGTTGCCATAGTGATGCATTGTTTTTAATCTGCTTTAAGGTTAAAATCTTGGTTCACGTGTTTAGTAAGCACAGGCTCAGTTTCTAACTATATAAAGTTAGAACAGTTAATTCACACTTTTTTATAAACTGACAAACTATTTGTAGATTTATATTTATATAAGAACAAATTATTAAAATAGGAGTACAATAAATGAAATTTTGTAAACGTTATACCCAACTATTGCCCACATTTTGGCAGACACCGAAATTAGTACTTGCAATACATCTTAGCTTCTGCACCCACATGACGCCATCTATAACCTAAATTATCATTTGAACGTAAGATTTCTACACAAAGTGTGCCATTCAAACAAACGTAATACAGTTTTTAGCTAACTTGTTTAATTTTAGTTATCGACATTTCAACATAGCATGGTTTCTGAAAGCAATATATAAGGTATGAGTTAACTTTAAGAAAATTATAATGCAATAATACCTTCTACAAGCCTATAACATAAGTGATAGTTTGAATGTATGGCAGCTACACAAAGTTTGTCATTCAAACAAATGTGTTCAAGTTTTAAGATATCTTATTCATTATACTTATCGAACTTTAAATATAATATAGTTTATGAAACCACTATACATGCTAATAACCAACTTTAAATATACGTGTAGTCTTGAAAGATTGTAAACAACATTGATGATAATTACATATTTAAATATGTTAAAGATGTTATTCGTATTTGCACAGTATTACCTGTAAAACTGAATTGTATATCTGTTAATGCAACTGTTTCTTCAAAAAAGTGTGGTATAATACTTCACTATTTTCAAACAATAACACTTTTATTCATCAGAGACATGTTTTCGCATAAGAACATTGATAGAAACCGTTAATTCTGTCCCCCCACAGTGAAGCAGACGATAAACTTCAACGTCATGCTTTTGTCCTTAGTAATGTGTATGTGTATGTCCATCCAGCTATATTATAGAGATAAATGCCACTTGTTAGGTTGTATCGCTATCACCAGTTATTTTAAGCATGTGCGCACCAGTAAAAACCGTATCAACCTTGTGTGTTCTGAATAAATACATATTTATCCTACTGATACCTATCTGGCAGATAAATTCAGTTCATAAGACGCGTAAAACATTAAAGTGGCTGATAACTGTTATCTGATAGATAACTTTAATCTCACAATAGCTATATTCACCCGGTTGTCATAAGACCGGCCCTTAGAAGACAACAATCAGATTAAAATAATTTTTAGTAACATTTATCTTTCTTATGTTGGCTCAAAATGGATAGTTTTATTGAAAAATGGAATTTTATTTTTATTTTCAAGTGTTGGTTTCAGGTGTACTAATAGTACTGAACTACTCTACTGATCTCTTATTACTTTTTACGTCTTGAAGCACCTGATTAAATTATGTTTATTTATCTGTGATATCTGAAGCAGAAACTATAACATGGAGGTCCAAACAGAGCACGTGGGTAATAAAAGAAAACGAAAAATTAAAGAAGAATCAACTATCTTTGGATCATTTGACGGTTTGATATCAAATATTAAAAAGAAAAAAATTAAAGCTGGAGTGTTTTTGGTGAAACATATCAATCAAACTCTAGTAAGTACTGCAGGTGTTGTGTATTTTAAATGAATAGGCCATTAAAAAAAGCAAAGCTCTCAAACATGAGGTCAATCCGTGGTCTTTCCTAAAATTGTTTGGAAAAAATTAAATGCCTCCATACATGACTCTTAACACCTTTATCCACATATCCATCAATATTAATATTTGGTAACTTAGGCCATTAAAGTCATTAAAAATACATTACCCTAACCTTATATTTTTTTTAGATTTAAACCTCAGGAAAGTTATATTTTATAATATTTTTAACAAAGCCTACACAAATGAGTTCATCCGGAATATTCTAAGCGCCTAGGCCTATAAAGTCACATAAGAGAATACAATGCTGTAAACTATCAGATTTTTTTTAATGTTTCCAGGAGAATGGGTCCGTCACAGAGGTGGATTATGTGTTGAAACGACTGGTCCATGGTATGGGCTCATCACGTGCCAACTCCAGAAATGGGTTCTTTTCTGTACTTGTGGCTCTTCTTTCTACCGTTAAGTCCATGAAAGTGACCGACATTTTAAATTCAGTCAAGAAACACCTTTGCATTAAAAGTAATATAACCAAAACTGTAAGTAGGTTAGTCTGTAATTTAATTTTACTATGGCTAAATTTGAAAAACAAATTCAAACTTCTGATATATTTTCAAGACTTTTTTTAGCCACACACATTTACTTACTCATCTAGGCTGAATCTGCACTAACTTACATATTAAAACTCTGGTGGATTTCATGTTCTGTTATGCTTCAACATGTTTAAATGGGGTGAATATATTATATGCACCATCCAAAATGGTTATAGGAAACATTGACACTATGTCCTTCAATGCCACATTTTATGTTTCATCTGATGAATTTTGCACACACCTCCAACACTGGTATAAGACAAACTACACAATGCTTTCAACAAGAGTGTATCAACTGTCATCCCTGACATTTTAAACACAAATAATGATTCAGCCTTAATTCTGATGGCTGTCCTCATTTAATTCCGAGACATATCTTGTCCCAATTTGTCAATTTATTACCTAAAATGGAAATAAACCTACTAATATTGCTAAATTTTCATCACACATGGGAACAAAACCTGGATGTCTTAAGGAGCAAGATAGAAAAAGGGGGATTTAATTTATTAAGTATATCATAATAACAAAATTCTCTTTTTCTTTTATTATCACGTCTTACTACCTGTTCATTTTATGTATATATATGATAATTATTGTGATTGGTTAGGAATGAAGAAAGAAGTATTTTAGAGGTAAGGAGTGTGAGAAAGAGTGTTGGTAAAACCACTCTCAGAAGACCTGACCCAGATGGGATTGAAACCCTGATCTGCCTGTCATTGGCGGTCTAGTTTATTGTGAGATTGGTGTCTTGGACTATAAAGCCAACAATTTTTGATTATTTGTCATGAGTATGCTTGCTATAGTGCAGTGACATGTGATGAGAATTTTTTCAAACAAAATGAAAACATTCTTGTCAAATACCACTATACCCATTACACATTAACATAATTAGTATGTACGAATGCGTACAACCCAAACAAGTAGTAGGATGTGATGATAAAAAAAAATCTACACACACTAATGGCAATGGTTCTTGAATATTTGTCATTGGCATTGATTAATTCGACCAGGATGCTTTCTGTTGATTTAAAATTATTTCATTTCAAATATGATGCTCATGACAAATATTTTAGGACTGTTGACATTACATTATCTGATCACCAAACCCTTCCTTCACCTCTGACAAGACATCTTGTGAATGTGAGGAATGCCAGGCCTCCACCGTGGTTCGGATTCCACGTTAAACTGTAGGTCCTTCATTTCATCTCACAATCACCCTACCATTACACNGGGGAATAAACTCGCTGGCGGTTCTGTCTAATATACCTTGCTCGGTGGGGAATAAATTCGCCGGTGGTTCGGTCTAATATATCTTGCTCGGTGGGGAATACACTCGCTGGCGGTTCGGTCTAATATACCTTGTTCGGTGGGGAATAAACTCGCTGGCGGTTCGGTCTAATATACCTTGCTCGGCGGGGAATAAACTCGCTGGCGGTTCGGTCTAATATACCTTGCTCGGTGGGGAATTAACTCACTAGCGATGTTTTTTTAATTGCCTTATATAGAGAAAATGGAGGCGACGCAGACTCCTCAAGGTCGCCACTGGGCAACTTAGGGTAGTGACATTCCGTCGATCCCTTCGGCTGAACCCCCCGTCTTCCCCCCATTTAACACCCACAGTCGGTGGTCTTTGGGTAAAGTGCTTGCCTCAGAACCTGATGTTTATGGGTTCAAACCCAGTCGAGGTCGACAGATTTTTCTTGCACGATAAAAATTCGTAGCACAACCTCTTTGGAGAGGAAGTAAAGCCGCCGGTCTCATGTCAATTTTGACATTTAAAAGAACCCTGGAAGGTATGTGAAAATACCTCTCCCGGCAAAATTGGTAGTTCTTTTCATGCATGTTCATCAAAATTCTTATGTACTGATATAATCAGATGGTTCAGGAAGTGCATGTTAAATAACTCAAATAAATATTATTTAAAATAAGAATAAACTAAAAACTAGTTGAAGACAAATCATGGAAACATTTATTTAATGAAAAAACCTACTTGACTAAATCACTGTGCACTAAAGTTTATGGAAGGTACCGGTCACAACCTTTATTGCTCTACTCATTAAACACTTATTTCAGTGTTATGTTTTAAAATTCTTAAATATTTTTTCTTTTGTGAAGAAAATAATAATTTTCCCCCATATACTAGTATTTATATTTTATTTGAGTCTTCAGCCTTAGATTCATTCATGAGGGCTCGTCCCATCTATCCGGAGCTATGTATGCTCTCAGCTCTTAGGCCAGTTAGTGCTTCCTGCACCATCTGGGAAAATGCTCATGTACAGTATTAGGGAAGTTCTGAAAGTGTGATATTTTCCCATTGCGTTCCACACTGGATATTCTAAGAGCGAATAAGAAAGTGCCTACAATTTATGTCGAAACTCTTTATTTTCACATACCTTTCAGGGATCTTTTACATGTCACAATAAACATGTTACTTCACCTTCGAATGAAGTTCTGCCACCTATATTTTTATTGCTCAGTAAAAATCCGTTGACCTTGACTGGGTTTGATCCCACAAACATCGGGTCCTGAGACAACATATTTCCACAAGACCACCAAAGTCGACACTCATACAAAACACAATTAAGAATAATTCTGCTTGTACATGGCTTATTAGAGTGGCAGCCAAACCTTCGGCACCTTTCTGAGGTGATGACACACTGCTTGTAAAGTAGCACTCTTCATCATGACATAACCCATGTTTACTTGTTCCAGGAAGAAGCAGAAATCTACACAGGTCAGATTTTGGTGTTTGGTGCTCTGATTCGTTCGGGCCAGTTTGTGAGCAAAGCTACAGTAGAAGAGCAGCATGAAGTGCTTAGTAGCCTGCTCATTGCTGGTCAACAAAGGAGCTACCTGCCTATAGCAGCATACACGTTTCTGGAGGAACTCTTGCTTCAGGTTAGTTGCAATTTTCATCTCATATCCACACAAATCCCTAGATGGCAGCAACTTTTTGTTGTTATTTTCATGAAATTTGTGCTGCCAAAATATCTATCCTCAGAAATGACATAGCTGCTAACACACGAGTTTTTCATAGTATTTACGAAAATATCACTACTTTTACAATTTCAAAGTATTTTGATTATTTTAAGATTTTACAAATTACATTAATGATAATATTTGAAATTGTTTGCTGTTATGGATTTCAATACTATGCAAGATTTGTGTCATGCTTTATAATTAGAATGGTGTTCTTAAAGTGAACACACCCTTTGTTAGGTATAAGATTTTTTTGCTAATTTTGTCCAAGGAGAAAGAATATGTTTTAAGTAAGCCGACTAATATTTGTGTACTTTAACTAGTACCAGTAACTTAAAGATACATCTAAAACGGGTACACTTAGCTTATTTTTTATAAACAAAGCCATTTTAATTTTTAGTTATTTATTTTTATTTAACCCTGCATCTTACTACCCGTTCGGGTTATACACTTAAGTATTAACTATGCTAATTGGTAGAAATTGGGCAGGTTTAATTTAGGAGTAGTGAACCTGCATTTGTGTGGAGGGAGAGTGGAAAACCAATTAGAGAAACCTTCCTTCAGCCCACCTGACTGAGATTCGAACCTTGATCTTTCCATCCTCGGCAGTCTAGCTCAACACGAAACTAGCGCGTCAGCCAATTACGCCACCGAGGCGAATTTTAGTAATCTAGATTAATTGATTAGAATAGATTTACATGTTTTATTGTTTTCCTTCAAGTGTTGGCAACTCTAGAATGTGT
The DNA here is from genome assembly GCA_901482245.1 of Timema douglasi. Classification (NCBI taxonomy): domain Eukaryota; kingdom Metazoa; phylum Arthropoda; class Insecta; order Phasmatodea; family Timematidae; genus Timema; species Timema douglasi. The sequence continues at coordinate 149,379 of CABEEJ010000081.1, read as the reverse complement.
TATGAATTAGTCGATTATGCCAATATATGCCAAGTTGTGGTGGGCAGGATGTCGAAAGCTTGAGAAAAGTTTGCGAATTTATCTATTCCCGAAGTTGGGCAAGATTAGCTATTTTTTGTAACTCTAGAGTATGAGCTAAAGCATGCTTAGTGTTCCAGTAGGTACTTTTGACTCATTTCTTTTGTAGATGGTTAATTGTTTTGGTTTGTAGCTAGCTGGAGAGCTGCCAAGTGCACTCTTGAGTTAAAATTTTGTGGGAAAGGGGCTGAAGAAAGCTTGTTTGAGTGGGAAGAAAAAGTATTTAATTGTGTATGTAGGTGGGATGGAAAGATAGGGGTATCTTTGCATGGTAAACTTCAAGGTCAATGACTTTTGAGCAAATAAACTTCTGAACAATGATAAAAATAAATTTTTAATCATTTATCAAGTGTAATTTTTTTTAACTTCCCAATCCTGATATTTTGATTCATTTCCTGTTGCATTCCTGTCCCACAGTAAAAATGTTAGTCTCGTTTAGCCTTAATACTAAGTGTTTCTTATAAATATCAATATTATCCTTATCCTTACACTCACATTATATCATCAACTCTTTCCAGCCTGTGGCCAGGGTCAGTTTAGTCAAATAACTTCATCATCCTCTTGCCTCCCACTGTTCTTCTTTCATTATTTGCTTGATTATTTTACTCTCATTCGCACACTTGCAATTATTTACTCCTCCCAGGATCTCTTTCTCGATATTTTTACTACATCCTTAATTTCCATTGTTATACCTGGGATTATTTGCTTTTCCATAATCATTTCATGACCATACCATCTCCTCCAAAATCACAGACAAGGAAATAACCGATACACAACCTTACGGGAGATTAGCCGCACCCCTCGAGTCAGGTAGAACTTAAAATATCCTGTGATAAAAGCGCTTCCAAGTGAGAATTGCTCTAAACAACTTACTTTCAAAAAGTTCCTCGTGAGAAAGACAAGCTGAGAGCTAAGAGATGCCGTCTCTTCGAGTTCAATAGTCCAGGTAGCAGTAATCCCTTACCCCACCTCACCCTCTTCTATTGACCATAACTTTTCAAACAATTGAGAGTGTTGGACCCAAATATACAATGCCAGCCAGTGCTTCTACAGTGTTTAAACGTAAGCGATACACAGTGTAATGTTACTGACTTGCCCCTAAAGAATGTGTGAGAGCATTGACAATAATATTGTCCTAATTTTATAAACATATTTTATTTAAATTATATAATCTATTACGTGGCGCTTAAAGCACTTCTTCTTCCAAGAAGGCACAAGATCCACTGTCAATGACGTCAGAGTGCATGACGTAGGATCAGTAGAGTCAGATGGACAACTTAAAGTCTTTATAAAGAAAAAAAACTTCCTTTCGTAAAAAGAACAATATGAATTTCTAAACGGTAATTTGAGCCAGCTTCCTGTTCTCGAACATTCTACCTCCATCCATATGTTTTTTTAATATTTTATTTTATTTTTCTATACAGAAGCTTCTGGAAGCTTCCATGAGCAATAGATATATGCGAAAGATGGGGCAATAGAACCTCACTAGGAGTCCAGTCTTTGATGTAGTTGGACTGTAGCGCCTGTCAGCGATCCCTACGATCGTGCTATCGGCCGCGTATGTAGTTTGTCGACGACATGATCTATTTTCTCTTGAAATAAACAGAGATTTTGAATTAAAAGAATGTCAACTTAATAAATGTGTATTTATTACATAATATTATAAAACTTGGCCTAAACGAGGGGCGAGTGATATAAAGAGTGAGATAAATAAACCTCATTCTTTTATAAACCTTATAAAAAGGCTTCCAATCGTGTGGCAATCAAACCACATTAGCTCATAACTCATCAATTAGTGCCTAAACATGGGACAATTCAAATAAACCATAAGTAAAAGAAGAAAAAGCTCTTCAACAGTCTTGGAAATGCACTTGTAAATGTATTATTAAGTGGAAGGACTGCCTTGTAAAACTTGAGATGCGATATCAGCGCAAATCCTAGAGAAGTCCATATATTGGACTATTTAACCGACACCTAGCTAGAGTTGCTTGTCAAGTTTGGTTTGAAAGAGTGAAGGGGGAGGGGGCTAATCTGTTGTTTACATGGGTCAAGTTTCTTGGAAGGGATAGGCCAGAGTCCAGCTTTTATCAAAGACCACTCACTTACTTTGCAGAAATCCCCATCTTTATTTATAGGTTGAACTCAAATAATCAGTAGTATGGTTTTCTTTATATTTCTTAAGAAGTGGAAGAAAACATTTTTCATTCGACTGACTTTCTCGTATTAGATTGGTTTGCTGGTGTCATGATTGGGGTTCAAATCCCAGTAGAGTGTTCTGAGGGTGTCTTTTCCTTAAAACAGTTCTAAACAAGTATTTTTATATATTTATTTTCAGAACCGCATCTTACTACCCGTTCGGGTTATACACTTATGTACTGATTACTCTAATGTGTTAGGCATCAGGAAGTTTAAATTAAGAGGAGGTGCATCCGTAGTTCCGTGAAGTGAGAGCGGAAAACTATTTAGGGAAAACTACCTGAGTGCACCCGACTGGAATTGAACTGTGATCTCCTTGTATTCAGCATGTCAGTTGAACACGGTGGGTAACACACTATTAGACTGGATTGCTGGTGGTGGAAAGATTGAAGTTCAAATCCTAGTCAGGTGTAATAAGGGCATTTTCCCCTAAAATAGTTCCCCACTCTCAATCTATGCAAATGTGGGTACATTCATTCTAATATGTTACCTTCCTCAATCCAATTAGGGTAATTAAAGCATGTGTATAACTCAAACGGGTAGTAAGTCGCAATAAAAAAAATACTATTGTGACTACTACCATGAGTGTCGATGAAGCTTTATTAGTGTTGGGCAAGCTAGTTTGTAAAAATATATATTTGTAAGGAGTTTTTGGGGGAAAAAAGGAAAGGGGAGGCGGGCACATATACGTATAAAACATAAATAAGAAATTGTGTTTTTTACTTTTCATTCTTATATTATATCAGCCAGACACTTATTATTATTATTATTATTTCGATGCTTTTAGCTTTCAGGACCCAGTTTGCTTGATTTCAGTCGGAACGCAATGTTCCTTATCTTCACAATCTTCTATTCCAATTGAATCTTCTCCTTCTACATCTCACCTATTTAATTCATTGAATTCTCCCAAATTAACTTTTGCCAAGCTTTAAATTCTAATAAAAAAAAGCTTTTTTGTTGACTCTTAAGTCTGTTGTGCAATCACCAGCTGAGTCACAGTCTGGGTCAGCAAGCGCTGATGATGATTTTACGATTGTGTCGTGTCATAAAAACAATTCAGCGAATTCTAACGGGAGCAAGGATCTGCCGGTTCAGCGCTCGGGTGGCAGAAAGTCGCTGACTGGTAATAAAACAGCCATCGATCTACAAACAGTAAACAAAGTTTTCAGAAAAAAAATTTTATTCGTTACTCGTTTTTCTCCTGAAGTATCTTCCCTGGCCATTCAATTTTATTTGACTAAATAACTCAATCTTGAATACCTTGTCTGTTCAGAATTGAAAACTAAATTTAACTCATATTCCTCCTTCCATATTTCTGTCAAAGAAAATAATGTTCCCATAATAAACAATGGTGATATTTGGCTGTCTGGCTCTCTCATTGCACCTTACTATAGGAAGTTGCTTCTAAAGCAGATAATCTGTGAGGAGTTCCCCTATGTGTTTGCCCCTGTAAAAGCTGCTGTTGCATCTGACCTTGGCTCTCAAAAAGATTCAATTTGCGCCCCACTCGTTACCACCGATGCAGGTCTGGAGGATACCTCCCAACCCAGCTCCCAGTGAATAATAGTGATATTCTATTATATTATCAAAATGTTCGTGGTCTACAAACCAAATCGAGGGAATTATTTACACATGTTTGGTTGAATGAATTCTCTATTATTTGTTTGGTTGAAACTTGGCTCTCTAGTGAGTTTAATGAAAATTACTTTCCCCCTAACTACAATGTTTATAGAGCTAACAGGTTGTATGCTGAAGCTACTGTCTCATTTCTGTCATTGATTCTATTTCTTGTGTAGCCAGGAGGACTGACCTAGAGAATAATATGGAATGTGTCTGGATTAAGATCCCAACATTTTATTGCCAAAAACTGTTAATCGGGAACTTATATCTTGCTCCCCAAATAAGTCGAAGTATTTAACAGTTACTTTACATTTCTTGAAGAGGTTTTGGCTAACTAACCTATCGAATAATACTACTTGGTGATTTTAACTGCCCCAAAATTGATTGGATATATCATCATGCTCAGAGCATTTCGCATTTCTACACAAGATTAAAAGCTACTTGGCTTCTTGCTTCCACTAACGTATTAGGATTAGAACACCTTAATTAAGCTGATAATTTCACTCTTCTACCACAGTGGGAATTAGTTGTTTCTATTATTTATTATTTAGAAATTTCCATTTTTAAGGTTTATCTAGTTATTTGCAGTTGTCCTAACCGACTGTCAAATTTAAATTTTCTAGTACACATCAAAGGTTTTTTGTTCTGTTTATATCCCCTTCCCTATGTCCCAGGGTCCCACTTATTAAATAAAATTGTCCATACTATTATAATTATTTGGAGTGATCCCATTGATTGTCAGCAAAATTTCAACCTTCTATCACCCTGGAAATGTGACCCGATAAATCCCCATGTATCAATTTTAATCTTGATTGGAGGACATAGAATCTACTATACTTTTTTTCCCCTTTACACCCCTTTAAGCAATGAAATTTGAAGAGCTCTAAAAATTTCTCACCCAATTCTATAAAGAAACATTCATTTTAAAAGGCTTTATGTTGACTAGTTGAAAGATGCATGGTCAGGGAATTTTGAAAACTTTCGACCCCCCTTTTTCATCTCTTACAGGTTGAATTTCATAAAATTCGGTATGATCTCTGATCTAGGGCCAAATAGGAACCTTCACTCAAAATTTCAATATTTGAAACCATTAAGCTCTTTTAACAAAACCACAAACTCCCCCACCTCATTTATTGTCTCTATAGGCAAAATTGTCCCTGTAGTTTAGAATTTTAAGCAATAATGTATAATCCTCATCTATCCACAATCATGTGAGTATTAAAAAATCAATGAGAGAGAAAACAGTAAATACTCAAATTTGTACTTTATACTTCTAATATTTAGCTATGGTATTTTTAAATAGCAGTTGAAATGGACTATTTGAAAAAATTTAACTGTAGATAAATGTTTTCAATAGATAATTCTTCCATGATATCGGTTTTGGTAACCACAAAGTGAGAAAATAATGTTATAATAGAGACAAAACTACAAACTAGTTTATAAGTTGTATAATATAAACTTGTTTCCATATTATTAAGACTAATAACTAGGCCTATACCTCAATAAATAAAGAGTATAGTACACCACACAGACTTTCTATCTCCTTTGTCTGAAAATGGAAACATTTATTAAAAACTCGTAAGAATTGGGAAACCAGATAATATACATTTTTGCAGAAACATGATGGAAAAAAAGAGCATCACATTCCACCAAGAGGCATAAATGAAAGAAACGTATTGTTCATTATTAATATTTCATAGAAACATATTGTTCATCAAAAAGCATAATAATAAACTACCGATTTCCAAGACCTCAATTTAAAAGAAAATATTTGCCAATAGCTCGGAAGCTAGGGACCATCCATAAATTACGTAAGGATTTTTTTGGGGTGGGGGTGGTCAGTATTTTCTTACGTTTTAGTGTGGGTGGGCATAATCCATCTTAACTAAGGATTTTATCAATGTCTATGGTGAGACAAATCAAATTAATTGATTAATTAATTTGAGTTTAAAGTGAGTCGTTTAAAAAATGCTCACTTGATTGTGCTGTAATCACTGGGTATCGCATTTAGAGATCCCAACGTTGAAGGAGTAAAGCCTTGAAAAAGATTGCAACACATTTAACCTAGTGGTTATGGATCTGTTCTTTCCTTGTCTGTGCCCTAGATCCATCATCTCACACAGTACAGAGTACACTCTCAGTACACACAGGAATATCCTATTGTCCATTATTCATAGTCGAACAACTTTCACTGTAGACTTCTCTTCCTTTCTTATTACCTAAATTACATTCATGTAGGCCTACATTCTTCCCACACTGTTTCCACCTCTTTGTCCTTGATGTGATTTTGAGAGATAATCAGTAGTATCATTAAAATTTGTTCTGGATCAAGGTATTTATTACCTTTAGCATTTGACTCACTCTCTAACTACTTTTTTTTTT
>CABEEJ010000081.1:93551-143082 GCA_901482245.1 Timema douglasi | reverse complement strand
TTTTTTTTTTTTTTTTTTTGTAAGACACAAGAAACTTCATAAATATTTTTTTCCCTGATTTATGATGGTTTATCTTTGAATTTCAGATAAATGGGGATAATTTTCATAAGCTTATTTGGCCCATCATGAAGGCCGAAGTAAAGAAACCTTTAGCCAGTCATTCATTGGAAAATTTGTATTTCTTGTTAATAAGCAAGAGGCTTTTCCCTAAAGTAATGAGTAGCAAGCTTCTTATGAAAACTGTTGGTGTGCCTGAAATTATTCATAAGGACTCAATCTTGGTCCTTAGTACACTACTGCTGGTAAGTTTGTGTGTGTGTGTCATAGTTTAAGATTAAAAAAAATATTATGATTTCAAAAGATGGGTCGAATCTATTTTTTTACGATTTTGAATCTTCATTTTACCTATAAAGTTCAATCTTAGAAATCAGTTTAAGGGTAAGGTGCTAACTTTCCTATAATGATAACTTTGGTTTCATTTTCTTTGTTTCTGATTTTGTTTGCAATTATCAAATCTAACAGTTTTTTGGGTTCTTATATCTTAAATATCATGAAACGATGTAAGATTAGAAGCAGGGCTATGGTGTCGGAGTCGGAAGCAATTTTGGGTGGAGTTGGAGTCAAAGTCGATAAAAATGTAATAACCCCAACTTTGGCTTCAAAATAAAAACTTATAAAACCATAACAATATATGATAAATGTAACATTTTAAGTTTAAACTATTTTCCTTCTTCAGGACCAATATTTGTCATTTGGATTGACCAATACATTCAAATTTAAATTCACAATGTCAAAGACGCTTCCCATAAAATCATCTGTATTAGAGCATTTTACACAAGGGCACCCACAGAATTTTTCTCCATGGGAGACAAACTGGGTGGTATGGAATATCTCCCAGTATGGCGGAAAATGTATTAAATTGAAGCCTCGAAAGACACTTTCTAAAGCAATCCTTGTTTCTTGAAAATAAGATACAACATAAGAAAAATATTTCAAATTCCTTATATTTATGCAACCTCAGAATCCCAGGGGGGAGGCAGTTGCTTCCTCCTCCCCCTCCCTCCCACTGATTTTACAGCAGTAAATGTGTTATTACTAATTAATAGACAATAGCTATTTCTGAAGGAGCTGTAGTTTGAGTCAGACAGTAGAAAAATAGAGGAGTCGAAGGCTATGCATACTATCTCCCAGCACTAATTCAAAGACTCGAAGGAACTATCCCTAATTATATCATTTGGTTCAGAAAGTGCACATCAAATACCTCAAATAAATCAAAAGCAATGCATACTATTAAACCTACAAATATGGGATATTAAACCTAAAAATATAGGATATTATTATTATTATTGTTATTAAAGTTTCTTTATTGGTCTTACAAACTAATATGAATTAATCCACTAAAATGAAATGTAATTATGGCAATATGACTTAGATGCAATGATAAAATTGTTAAATACTGTATATTTGAACACCAAATTGATGTTAGTTTATATAAATAGTTGAAGTACTCATAAGTTTTACACTTCTCAAACTTTGGATTAAATTCCATTTAATTTGAATCTGGGATGTATTTTGATTCTAGAAATTCTGAATCCAATTCACTCTTTAAAATATTAATATTCAGAATTTCAAACCTAGATAAGATTTGCACAGGCTGATATTAATTGATTTTTTTTCTTCAGCAAATATCAAATTCTTTTCATATACACCATCCTGTGTACAAAGAGTTTGCTGAACAACTGGCAACATCACCATTGTTGCCAGACTTTTGGAGCCAAGGTGTGGAGCCATTGTTGGCTAAACCCAACAAGAACAGGGATCTCTTAATTATTCACATTTTTCAACTGGTAATAGCGAATCTCACAGACAAGACTCAGGTTAGTGCTAGTTTAAGTTTTGCCTGAGTTTAACATGTGTAACTTAAAAGTGTATTTAACTAAGTGAAAATGACAAACTTGACATAAGAATCAAACCCTGGACTTTTGATTTTGCACTCCATTGCTCTAACATTGACTTATTCTGGTTTATTCGAATCGAGGGCAATCTTTCACTAGCTGTTGTGTTAAGTATAACTGTGGTAACTCTGACGATTGATGTATTGGGCACTCAAAGCTATCCATGATTGTGATTGTGGATAGTTTTTGAGTAGCTGATAAATAGCATATTTGGCTTATTTCTTGTAAAATCACCTAATTTGAGGATATCACTTTAACCTTAGATCTCAGATATTCTTTTCCTTAGTAAGTATTTACAAGTTGGAGCTTAAATATTTTTTTCCCCCTCATGCCTCATGAATTAAGTGCTTAGAAAGCTATTTAGTACAAAAAAAGGATGAGTGTAGGAGGTTACAAAATGAGTTACATACCTTGTACTCATCACAAGATATTGTTTGGGTGATAAACTCTTGTAGATTATGGTGAGCAGGACATGCAGCACTAATGGGCGATCCTAGAACCTTGTTCAGGGTACTGACTGGCCAACCTAATGGAAAGAGACCATTGGGAAGACCAAGACGCAGGGGGGAGGATAACATTAGAATGGACCTGAAAGCGATAGGGTATGAGGAAGGAGACTGGATAGAGGTAGCTCAAGATAGTAGGTGGTATACTTTTAAGTGCATTAATAAACTTTCAAGTTCCTAATGCCTTGAGTGAGTAAGTAAGCCTATATTTAAAAGATAGTTAAATTATAAACCTACAAGGACACAGATGTTTGTCACAATATCAAAGGTCCTTTGGATGATGAAATTATATAATTTTGCTCCCAATAAAACTTTAGCTTCCTAAGCATGTTTTTTTAATATACCTACCATATACTCCAGGAGTGTTTAGAACTAGATGAATTAAGGACGGTTTAGCAAATGTATATTCACCTTGATCAGGTGTTAAATTTATTTACCATTTAAGATTTGATTAAAATTTATTTTCGATCTAATCTTGTCATTAAATACTAGTTTTTGATTTTTAGAGGCTAGATTATGACTTTTAATAAATAAAAATTGTTAGCTTTCCTTAGTAGAAAAGATTAAAACACAAAAACATAATTTTGGGTGTCTGAATAACTCTAGTACAATATTAACAATTTGCAATAGTAATTATTATGAGTTATTAATCATCATAAACTCTTTCAGCCTGTAGCCAGGTAAGTTTATTAAAAAACTTCCAACATCCTCTTACCTGAGTTAATAATAATATAAATAATTAATTATCACAGTTGACCTTTATGGTTTTGTAGCAAGGGGTTTGTTTATTGGGCCAAGGGTTCCGGGTTCAATTCCCCTCATGGCTGACAATTTATAATTGGTGACATATGGGTTTACCCTTTCACATATATGAATTAACGGCACACCCTAATATTTGTCAACATTAAAATATGAAAATACAAATAGTTTCGAAACCTTCCATAACCTTTAAATACCTACCATCACATTGCATTCCCACTGTAAAGTATAGATACACTGTAGTTTTTAATATGTTTTTCCCTATAATGTTCCTTTAAAATTCCTAAATATGCCTTATTATCACCACCAGTATCTTCAGGTACAAATTGAACTTTGCTTGTTTCAGATAAGCATGATGTTGTCTGCTAACTTCTTATCCATGATGATGAAACACCTCACCATAAACACATCTCCTAAACCAGAACTCACCATTGAAGCCAATAAGGCACTTCGTTTAGTAACAGACACATTTACAGAGGATATGCAGGACAATGATGAAGTTATTTTAGAGATATTACGCAAATTTCTTTTCTATCCAGGTCAATTAATGTTTGAGAAATTTACAGGTAAGAATTCTGATTTTAATGATTTTTTAAGCCTAAGCAAATTCTAGATATTTCTTCTTGTGTCAACCATAACTTAATAGGATATTGGTGGTAAAGGAATTTTTTTTTTAAATACAAACATATTTTTAGGAAGTAAACATTGATAAAATTTTATTACATTATTAGTATTATTTCACAGGTAATTATATGGTATATTAAATGTGACAGTTTTGGATCATTTGACTTGATGTATAACTGTATTAAAAGGGTTTGAATACATTTTATATTTCAAAAAAGTTCCTTCCTATCAAAGTCTAACTTTAAAATTTTTCCACATCTTGTAATATTTTTTTATATGACAATCATGAATTCCTACCCATATAATAGTTATTATTATTATTATTAATGTGCACTTTATGAACAAACTGTATATCTCTTACCGCGATTTATAAACTAACTAATAGAATAAACGTGACACCCAGGCCCCACTGGCTGTAATTTCATTGCAGTGAACAGGGACGACTCATTTTCACAAATTATATATTTTGGTCCATACCGTGAAATTAATACCAGACTTAAAGCTCAGTAGGCTGACACACTAGTGTACTGACTAATTTAAGGTGTTGAGCTATACATCAGTTGACTTTATAACTAAACTAACTTAAACGCTCCATAAATCCACACTATAACCAAAGAATGTTATACTCATTGAGATTAATAACGTGAACATATTTATGTGTTTTTGAAGGTACTCGCACAGTACAAATTTTGTCAAATAAGCTCAAAGCCTCTGGCGTCAAGGAACTAGCCACACTGTACCAGAATGTGGTAACATGCAAGATGGACAAAGTAACTGGTCTTCAAGGAGAAACAGAACTATGGCACACTGCTGAGCGTAAATATGCTGGAGAGCTTCTCACCAAGTCAGTAATTTTTCATAGTATTATTCTTTTAATCAAATAGAACCCTTTAATTAAATACAACTAAATCATTTTTGCAATAAATTCATACAGCCCCACTCTATTCACTTAGAGTGGTCTGAATTTACAAATAGTTAAATAAGGAATCTTATTTGAACTTTTTTGTACATATGGGTCAAATCCACAAAATGTAACTTTGGGCCTATGAATAACTCTTTGCTAGTTTTGGATTTTTAGCAAGGGTCTACAAACCTAATAATGAAGTGTGTGAGATTAGATAAACTGTTGAAGTGGGCTTCTCTCTGTTAGAATAATGTCAAGTCCTGGATGGGAATTCATTACCAAACAGTGCCCATGACATTAAATTATTTCATTTTTTTAGATTTTTGATTTAACAATGTTATCTATGCTATGCTATGCTATCAATAAACAAACACATTATTTAATTTGGTTTATTCTAAAATTAATTTAGTTGTCCTATTTTTATTGACAGTTTTTAAAATAAAATTTCTATCAAACATTATCAAAAATTAACAAAAAGGGAAAATGGAGTCAGTTCATAATCTTCATCATCATCATTGTGTCTTGCTACCCGTTCGGGTTATGCGCTTTAAGTATGAATTACGCTATTGGATTAGGAATTGGGAAGGTTTACTTAGAGGAAGTGAACCTGCATTTGTGTGGAGGGAGAGTGGAAAACCATTTAGGAAAAACCACCCCCGGTTCACCCGACCGAGATTCGAACCTCGATCTCCCTGTCCTTGGGAGTCAGTTTAACTTATTAACTTATTATTATATTAAAAATATGGTGGAACCAATGATACAGCTAATTATATTTTAATTGACTTTAGAGTTTTCATTTAAACTTGTATAAGCAAGTTCTATTTTGAACAAAATAACTTCACACAAGTGAACACATCATCATCATCATCATCATCATCATCATCATCACCAACAACAACAACAACCACAACCGTTTCCAATCTGTGGCCGGGTCAGCTTAGTAAAATGCCTCCATCTTCCTCTAGCCTTATACCACTCTACTGCCTTTAATTTTTCTCCTCGTGACAGCTAACATACTACTCACAAACTTCATTGTTCATGTTTCTGCTGCATATGTGACAATAGGTGCAAAGTACGCCCTGTACAATACTTGCTTACACTTCAAGGAGATGTCTCTTCTCCATAACATGTCTCTTACACACCAATATAAAAACTCTCCCTGCTGTCCTCTTCTCATTAAATTGTGTCTTCTTCCACCTTTCTCTTCAATCACGCTTCCAAGATATTTTTCGTTCTGTACTTTTCTCAGCTCTATCCCATTCAACCTTAGAACTTGATTAGGCCTTACCCTCTTCTTGTCATTACAATTAATGTTTTTTTTTATCTTTTCTGCGTGTTACATTTGTAATATTGGAAATAAACAAAATTATCGGCAACTAAATTACTGACAAGACAAGAAATGGTAACTAAAGGTTAATATATTTTTTGTTCTATTGTATATTCACATTCATTTAAGGAAAAATAAATCTTCTGGTGCTTTGTTGTTATTATCCCACAATTATATTGAGCTAACTATTATTATGTATTACAACAGTTATAAATACAGTTCATATTCATAATTTGGATTTTTTTTCTTCGAATCTCTAATATTTTAAAGATTTGGGGATTCAAACCAACCTTCTCATATTAATTGTAATTTGTTCTTGAAAAATAACTTGATGTAATATAAACATAGGACTACTTGTGGGCAAAACTGAATGAAAATTATTCATGCAATTATTTCTTTTTAGGCTGATTAGTAATGCACCAGCTGTTCAAGATGACCATGAATGGAAACTTGACATGATGAAGTTTTTTCTTGAATTGGGAATGTTTCATCCAATAAATAAGGATGAAAATAATGTTGTCAGTCATCTTCTGGCAGGTAACGCCTGCAAGTCATTAACATATTTTTATAAGATACATTAGAGTCTCTCTGAATGCTTTTTTAAACATTTAAAAATGCTTATTAATTTTGACTTATCTAATTTTAATTTTAGCTGTATGATTCGTTTCCTCTTTATTAATATAAAGTTGAATAGTTTAATTCTTTCAGCAGAATAATAAATTGAACTTTTGTTTAACCCATAGGTTTGATTGATTATATAAATCCATGTAATATTGTATAAGTATATAATTGAGTTATCATCAACACACTTGAATGGCATTTGCTAACTTTAAAATACATTGAAAATTCACTAAAGCAATTTTTTTTTAGATCTTCTGTGTTAGCGGAGATTTGAGCATATTAAATATATGGTATATCTTACAAGTATAAATTTTAATTAAATCTATGATGAAAATGAGATAGTATCAAATGATTTAGAGCTGTATTGAGATTGTGCAAAAGCACTATTAAATAATAAAATGTAAGTGGCATGGAAGGAAGCCAACCTGAAAGGATAGATATAGGGCCATATGCAAAAATTTGACTAAGTGGATGCTTTGTTGACACTAGCGTGGTTTTGCTTGCGTCTTCATAGGTTAAAAGGGGGAGCAATGGTGGGCTAGTGACCACACTATCGGTCCACTAAGCATTCACTAAACGTTCTTGCATACCACCTGTAGTTAGGTTAGGCATTGATAGAAATAATTAAACTTTTCTCTCCAGAATTCTATATTCTCTTTGCTATTATTTCTCGCACAAATGCTTATATATATTTTTTCAACGGCTTTATCCTAAGAAGCGATACAAAGAAAACCTCATGCAACACCTGCATTATTCACCCACCCAGCAAGACCTTCATTTACGAAAACACCTACCCCTAGATCTGTTTACAAATGGACATTCAGAGCACTGTTTAGATAAATACAAATACATTTCTTGCAATCAATATTTATAACATTTTATTACATTATTAGTGTTATTGTATAAGTTTTGATAATATCTAACAAAAGTGACTCTACATATCCCTTATGTATGCATACATGAAAGTAGATTTAGTCATTTTTATTTTAGTTTGTTTTTTATATGGGGGAGGGGTGAAGGAGGGGGAGTGAGGGACGAACAGACGGAGAGGGAGACAGAAAGTAAAAGAGAAAATCAAGTTAGGAAAAAACCACCCTCACTACACCCTACTGGTATCAAACAACGATTTTCTTGTCATCGGCAGTCTAGTCTCTTGTGGGAGTAGCAGCCTAGACCATGTGGCCATCAAAGCGGGTTGCAAAGTATTAATTTAAGATAAAACACAACATATTATCAAAAAATGTGTTTGTCTCTAATCTATTTTAACTACACCTTTGCAAAAAGATCACTGAATACAGCATTTGTTATTTTTTCTCTTGATAAATTGTTATTTTTCTAACAGGAAGCTTGAAGAATAATTTCTTCCGTTTGTTTGACCAGCACCCTAAACTGGCCTTGCCTCGACTGAATAATTTGTGCAACACTCAAAGTGCCATTATTCACCATTTAGATTCCTTGTTGAAAAATAAGAAATGGGTGCAGAGGTTGAGGAAACCTTGGTCACCAGAGGTAAGTGGAATGTTTTTAACCAATACTAGGTAAATACAGTTGTTCAAGAACTTCAGCGTTTACTAGAAAACCTGATTAATATTATTTAGTTTTATACTTTTTTTTTTACTTTTTCATACGGTATTTGAGAGATTTGTAAAAATAAAACGTAAAGTACCTCAAATACAGTTATTATAAAGACATAGACTTGGTATAACAATTTTAAACATGTGGTGTCGGGAAAATAACAAAATCACAAAAAGAGTTACAATTATATTAATATAACTAATTTACCAAAAAAGTGCCTTTTTTGATGTTTATGATTCAATAGACGTGACAAAAAATAATTGTCAGTGGCATCAAACCTCAAAAAGCCTTTTTTTTTAAATTTGATTTTAAATATTTTCACTTTAGCTAAAATTGTACATTTTTAAAGATTCTAGTAGAGGTATACAAAACTTCGACTTGGCTTCAAAACAAATATCTGCTTCTACTTCGCTTGAAAAAAAAATTCTTCAAAGCTTCAACAATAAACATATTGACAGCTAAAATACCCAATTTATGTTCACTTACTGCCATTTTGAGATTTTTGTACATTTAAATTAATATTCATATGGAAAAGATATTAATTTAATTGTATTATTGTTATAATTGCTTAATTCATAAGATTATAACAAAATATTACAAACAATTGTATGATAAAACATTTCCAAGGTTATATTACGGGTGTGCGAAATCCACTTTTTCAATTCGAAGTGAACTCGAATTGAATACATGAAATATTCTCGAAGCTGAATCGAAGTTCGAATAGTTTTTGGTAGTTGTTTTAGGCTTGAAAGAATATTATATTAAGGTTATTTAAATTACTTTATACACTAAAATTACTTGAAAAATATTTTATTGCACAATTGTCTGTAATATTTTGTTTTAATCTGATAAATCAAGTTATTATTAAAACATCTAATTCAGTTACTTCCAATTTTAACCTATGAATTTTAATTTATATGTACAAAACAGCTCAGAATGGCAGTAAATAAACTTAAGTTAAATATTTTAGCTGTCAATATTTTTATTGATGAAGCTTCAAAGCTAGAAATTTTTTCAAAGTCAAAGTTGATGTTTGTTTTGAAGCCAAGTCCAAGTTTTGAAGCTTTGCACACCCCTAATCTATATTCGATTCGAGTTCGTATAAAATTGAAAAAAGTGTACTTGGCATTCCCCTAGATTATAAGACTCAAATTTGAATTTGAGATTTGTAAGAAAATTTGAGAAATTTAAGATACAGCACATTTCTTCTCTTTTGTAAGGATTTGTTTATATTTATATATAGTTCATAATTAATAGGAATAAAAGGGAATTGTGCTTAGCATATGGTGCACAATTCATAGTAAACAATACTTCATTTTATAATGAAACTTTTGAGTTAAGTATTTCTTAAATCTATTGTTTTTGTTCATTGGTCTAACCTCTTTACTTGACAGTTAAGGTGTTTAAAAATATTTCACTTAAAACTTCGCTTGAAAAAAATCTTTTATTAAATTGTACATTTTAAAGCATAAAATTAAACTTATTTAAATTTGATTTTTATTTAGTTTTCATTTTATTTTTTACTGTCATGAATAATTTGGTAGACATAATTCTCAATAAGTGAATCAAAATTGCAATATTTTCCCGTTATTTTATATCACATTTATGATCATAATCATTGTCGCTGAAATAAAGAAAATTCGTTAGTGGGTATTTCAAACGTAGACAGAAGGTTTTTTTTTTCTATATGTACTAGCCTTTAATTGCCTAGAGCCTCTTCTCGCATTCTCATTGTCTGATATGTTTCAAATTCAAGAGTTGTCTATGCTCTATTTTATGCATATTGCATACAATAATAAAGTTAAACCAACTTTATTCATTGTGCACTATTCACTAGGTGTCGATTTTGAATTCTATCGTTGAAAGTAAATTGAATATTGTGTTTCATCTTATTGTCACTATGGGTTATGCACTACGTGTTATTATTTTATGTTTTTCATTAATACAAGCTCGGCCTTATACTCACATATTGGTATGTGCTTGAAACATTTAATTATTTAACTTTGTATTTATACTCTATGATGTCAATATACTAACATAACATATTTTTGATGAACAATAAAAAATAATTCATACAATTTAGCTTGATACCGTATCTTGTTATTACTTTAACAATAAAAACAAGTCTAATGTCTATGAATAAAAACTTGCACATTTGCTTCAACACTAGGGATGTGAAAAAAGTATTGATACTTTACTAATATCGATGTTTTCCTTTCGATAGAAGTATTTTTTTTCGTTACTTTTTTTATATCATTACTCACACTCCAGTATGGGATCGATATCGAAAGAAATAACTTTTTTGTTATCTTCATTCAAGTTAGGATTAAATGTTTACTATGGTTAAAGAAGGGTACAAAATCTATTGAAAAAATATATTACTAACTAATCACATTTAGCTATAAAATAACTTTCCATCAACAACATATTTATAGACTTTTGAAAGCTTGTACGATAAAACCTTTCATATCCATCATACATTACTTTCTAACAAACCTTCCAAGATCCAACACATAACATGACACAATAGACCTAGGTATACTATAATATAGTTAAATCAGTCTAATTTTCAGTGTTTAAATAATTATGAAAATACATTTATTGTGATGCAAAAGTTGAAATTATTATTAGATATTAGATTATTTTTTAAAAATCCAGATTAAAATTTTGATACTAATACTTTTCTTACGATACTAATACGGTATCGATATTTTTCTTCCAATACTTTTAACAAGTACGATATCAATATTTTTCTTTCAGTACCACATCCCTATTCAACACACTTAAAATAACAGTTTAGCCATAAGATACAGGAACTTCAGGTCGACATTTATTTAAAATCGTCCTTTATGTTAGAAAATATGTTTTTTTAAATTGTGTTTCCTTCATTTGTTTGTTTATAGGCCAAAGCTTCATTGCAAAAGATGATAGCTGTGACAAAAGAGCTGGAGTTGCCAAAAAAGGGTTTGCCACAGTCGACTGTTCTCATCTTCCGAACCATGCTCATGCAAATGGGTATTCATTTGTTTGTTAACCCTGACCTAGCCATTGAAGTGTTAGAGGTAAAAAAAAATCGGAAAAACACTTTATTTTAAGTTTCTATTTTCATTGTAAGGGCCATATTTGGTTCTTACCTGTTATTTTATTCTACCTTTATTTCATGATCCTTCTTCCTGATATAACGTAATGCACCTCGAAAAGCAAAATGAGTTTTTTCTTATATGGTTATGGATTAAGATTATAAAATATTGTCATATATTTATAAAAACCTGGAAAAACTAAAAATAAAGATAATCAGATTTTGAGTAGAGAACATATTTTTTTTCCAAACACTTATCTTGCTCTTTTTTTAAATAAGAGTCACCAATAAAATTGTTGCCCTCAGATAATTTTTCAGCTAATCAGGGTTTGTGTGCTGCAGGAATTGCATAGCTGCCTCAATGAAATTGACACTGGCAACAGGAAGTTTGATGAAACTAGTATGGAGAAAGAAGTGCAATGGGTAGATGTAGTGGTAGACCTCATGTTATCTCTTCTCTCAGTCAACAACCACACTCTGAGAATAATGATAAACTGGGTGTTCCCACACCTCTGCCCCTTCCTCACGCCGCTAGCCTTGAAACAGATAATACAGGTAAGCTATTTTCTTCTAATCGGTGATGAGCAAGGACGTTTATTTTTTCTTTAACTTACCAATTCAATTATTATTATTATCATCATCATCATCACTATCACTATTAATACTATTACTAAAGTTATTGTTGGCACCAACTAAGTATATTAATAGATTACTCACCTTTTTCAGTGGCCGCTTGGTCTAAAGTTTTAACTTGTGTTGGACTAGATTGATGATGAAAGGTAGATCGGGGGTCGAATCTCGGCTGGGTGTACTGAGGCGGGTTTTTCCAAAAAAGTTGCCCATTCTCCCTTCATGCAAGGGTGGGTACACATAATCTTAATTCAACCTTCTTCATCCCTACACGTAAGCATAATTAGTACATATGTGTACTTACTTAAACAGTTAGTAAGACGCAGTGTTAAAAACGCCTTTTATATATTATGTTTTATTTTAGGTAAAATTCTTGTAGTGTAGAGTCTTAGAAACTCGACCTAATGTGGACTGAGATGGTGTTGAATTATTGAAATATTGAGTTTTACGAATGAACTTGCTTAAGATGCATGTTTACTAAACAAGGATGAATCACAGTACAGTATTAAATATTATAGGTACAGTTGTACTGTACTGTAGTATTGTACGGTACAGTAACAGTAGTATATTCATAGTACAATATATTACGTGTTAATATAATGGTGTATATACATGCATGTAATATACAGAAATGCAGTACAGTACTGTACATATAATATTGTATTGATTTGAATAACACATACTGAATTGGAAAACTAACAAACACAACACTTGTATAAACACCACAGCACGACTGTTCCACTTGAGTTACATACACAAACTGGGAGGTTATACAGTTGAATGACCTTGGACTGTGATTGCTGGTGCCAACAACTGTGTGCACGTGCGTGTGTCGAGCTACACAGAATGTTGAGTTGTGAGACACACTTGTACCACAAAAGTGTCTAAAGTTTGATCCCTTTGAATTTTTTTTTTTTTTTTCGGTTCCGACTTAAATATACCAGATTGTTCATGATGTTGTGTTTCTGTTTGTGTGTTTGTGTCAGGTGCTTGACCCAAAGTCTGAAGAACATCCACTAATTGACTCCTTGGATTTTGATTCTGATGAAGACATCGCTAGTGATGAAGACATCGCTAGTGATGAAGACATTGCTAGTGATGAAGACACCGCTAATGAAGAGGTCCTCTCTAGTGATGGGAAGCACGATAGTGACACGGACAGCAACATCGAGGAGGCTGAAGAACCTACCAATGTCGAGCTGCAGAGAGCTGTTCGACAGGCTTTAGGGACAGCTGACACAATCACCGATACTGTAACTAAAAACTTAGTCATTATAGTATTTTGTTATAACTAGCTAACCTGATTTCTGGTAAAATTATTAGTTTTCGTTAATTAAGAAGTAGAGATGGGCCACTCGAATCCTCAAATTCACAAAATCCTGACAAGTATTTGAGATTTGAGGATTCAGTGTTTCACTGGATTCGATGGTCAAATTTTTCACCTCATAAACATAAATATTTTGAATTCAACAATTACTTAGTTAGGCCTACTTGTAAAGCACAACTTAATCCATAATCTTTATTTTGTCGGACAAAAGAGATTAGCATGAATAAAATCATTATTTAAAAAAAGTGGAAAATCTTACATGCCTAGTACCCTACCCTCCCACCTAC
This sequence comes from Timema douglasi, assembly GCA_901482245.1. Taxonomy (NCBI): domain Eukaryota; kingdom Metazoa; phylum Arthropoda; class Insecta; order Phasmatodea; family Timematidae; genus Timema; species Timema douglasi. The sequence goes on along the minus strand of CABEEJ010000081.1, from coordinate 129,488 downwards.
CTCTATAGGAAACTTGGACTCAACCATTTCGGCACATGCTCTCTTCTAAAACTCTCACCTCACGAACAATCTTGTAAATATTTTAATGAGCTCATTAAAACTCTTCAAAAACTGAAAATCAAAACTAGAATTACAAATAAACTCGAAATTGTATAATATTTGGAAGAAGGTATAGGAAAGGTGGATAGAAACATATAAAAGGGAGACAAACACAATATGGCCTTTACAATGAAAAGAAGAACACAGTTCACACTTTACACTGCTGCCAATGGACAAGGAGGTAATGGTTGCCTCTTAAAGATTGGGCGGTGACGATCAATTTTCTTTAAGAGGCAACCATTACCTCCTTGTCCATTGGCAGCAGTGTAAAGTGTGAACTGTGTTCTTCTTTTCATTGTAAAGCCATATTGTGTTTGTCTCCCTTTTATATGTTACTATCCACCTTTCCTATACCTTCTTCCAAATATTATACAATTACCTTATAAAACGAAAAGAGGTTTTTCTTATTGAGTTATATAAATAAACTCGAAATAAATAAAACAAATTATGTTTTTTTAACAGAAATAATAACACACTACGCATGATACAAAGTCAGCCGCCATGATCTGTATTATGTTAACTTGCCCGAGTGATAATTAAAATAAAGATACTGTTAATTCTTACTACCCAACTGGTTTTAATTATATACAACTATGCATAGAACCCCAATTTATTGCATACGATCCTTAAGTTAGACATTTTTTTGGGTTTCATGAAAAATAAATACTGTCTACAGTCAGACAGCAATAAAACTGTTTATTTATCCCTACCAGCCTACCTTATATCGATTGTTTGTTTAAAATTGATTCAGGTAATCTGATCACTTAGTAAGTGCTCTCGAGTTTTAAGAATCATATAACGACTTGCTAACCCATTATTTGTTTATAAATTGATTTTAACTTGGTTATTAATATTTTTTAAATATGTTATTGAAGTAATTGTAGAAATATTCAAACGTAGCCCTGCCTTATAAAATGGGAATGAACATATTGTAGTCAAAAATATGTTCGACTTTTAATAAAATTCATTCTCATAGATTGATATATTGCAAGAATCGAATATATTTGTTTTCTACACGAAAATAGGTAATGGATATATAAGAAAATAAAAATAAAACATACTTAAGGGATTATTGCGTTCACTATTTCCAATGTATTTTTAATTTTTAAGCATGTTGTTTTAGTCTTTAATAAAAATATCTGTTTGTATTTTTATTTTTGCTATCTTAATACAATAAAATATCCTTTAATGATGATTAAAGTTGATCAAAGGATAACTAGGCCTAATCTGTTTATTTTACATGGTTTTTAGAAACTCCACTCGTTCTAACAACACTTTAAAAATAACTAAAAGACACTCAAATGTTGATTGATTTGATTTGATTTTTAAACAATAATATGAGTCTAGATTGTTTAATTTGGCTGAATTTTAACCTGTATTTTGCAAGGTGTGGTTGTGGTTGATTAAAATTGAAAGCATGATTGAAATAAATCTTAATTCACAGCTTAGGCCTATTTTGTGTAATGTAGGTGTATTTGTAAATCATTAAAATTTATAACAATTTGTAGGGTTCGGATTCGAGGAATAGTGGATTCAACCCATCTCTACTTAATACTGTTTAGATTTTGTTGTCAATTTAATTTAAGTGATCACTAATTGAATTAAATTATTTCAGGAATCTTTAGATCTTGATGATATGGATCCTGAAGAGGGTCAAAGAATTAATAAAGAGCTTGCACAGGCATTTAAAAAGTACAAGAGTGCAACCAATAATAGGAAATCTAAAAAGATGCCTAGGAAAGACAAAGCTCTTAGTCACTTCAGGGTTCGAGTTCTTGATCTGATAGAGATCTATATTTCTAGTGAACCCTCTTTGGAGTCATGCCTGGATCTTATCATGCCCTTGTTCCATCTATTAGAGTACTGTATACCAAACATTCATCAGAAACCTCTGGAGTCAAGAGTGCGCACTTGTATCAGCAAATTAACAGGACTGAAAAAGTTTGAAGTAGGGAAGGTAACACAAGAGCAGTTGGCGGAACTGGCCTCTGAGCTGCTTAGCAAGGGTGAGAGAACATCTGTTGTGTTCTTCGACATGAATCACAAAATAGCAGAGTGTGTTTGCTTTCTAGTGAAAGCATCAAAACATATACCAACACCTGTAACTGTTCCACCTATCCAATGGAAAATGATGAAAAAAATAGAGGTTTCACCTCTTACAGATGTGTTGAGGAATGCACTACTGGACTACTTTCAAAACAGGTAAATGTAATGTAGGGGGGAATTTTTTTTTTATGGATCCTTGTCTTACTACTGTTTGAGGCTTCTGCACCTAAATATTTTAAAAACCCTTTAGACAAAATATTATCCAGTTATCATCATCAACTGTTTCCAACCTGTGACTGGGTCGCTTTAGTAAAATGCCTCCATTTTCCTATATCCTTTCGAGTCTTACAAATAGCAATATCAAAATAATCAACTATCAACTACTTAGATTTAGACCAAACAATAATAACACCAAAACATGTCATCATAGAAGAAAGACTAAACTATTATTAAATAAGGAGAAGGAAAAAAAATAAAAATTAAGAAGATATGATTTTGCCAAACATGACCGTCTGTAGCAAGGTCCATATATATACATATATATATTAAATAATGTCCTGGCTTTGGACCTAGTGGGAAATCTTTTAAGGCTGTAAACAAAGAATCAATCTATCAAAATTTAGGTATCGTAATGTGTCTAGTGCTATCACCAGTGTTACCGCGTTGAAAATTATACTTCATTATGTGGTATATGCCAAATTAAAAATGAATTTGTGTAAAAATTTGTTTTATCGCAAATGTGAATTTTGCATATCCATGGATGAAAAACCACTCTCGCAGAGATATGTTGTTGAGAAAGGCATCATAAACTTGATGGCACAGTCAGCGATATGAGGAAACTTGTTCAGTCTCTGCAACCAAAAGTCTTCCAAAGATGTTTTCTTTAGACTGGATTTAAGGGTTTCAACACAGGAATGTTAAATCATTTCTTCCTTATCTTTAGTTGAAAGAAAGTTTGGTAGACTGGAGTCTTACACTGCAAAAAAGAGATCTCGCATCCAGAAGTAGAGGGTTGAAAATTCTCTGAAATCGGTCTCCAGCTGAGAGTAAATAAGTGAAAAAGAGGGGTAGAAATAACCAGATAATGGTAACTGCCAACAATTAGGGTTTTCCATAATTCCCTTGTCACTTTGACAACCCTCCCTTGAGAGTTGCCCACATACCCCCTGATAGGTGCCCCCGTACCCCCTGATAGGTGCCCCCGTACCCCAGTTTGAGAACCGCTGGCTTATAGCAGCCAAGCCTCTTTGGTGCAGTCATTGAGAAAAAGGAGTCTTTCCATTCTTTTTCACAAAAGCCTGCTCCTTGTTTTAGTTATCTCCTGCCTTGAAAAATAGAAACTCAGCAGGAACTGATGTAGCTGGAGCAAATAAATATTGTTGGGCTTAATGGCAGAAAGCAGGGAATATATATATATATATATTTATTATGCTAGAGTTTCTTCTTGCTTGTCATGCAGAAAATGAGTGGGAATTGAGAAATAGTGTCATTTGTTCTTCCTCCACAGTCCACCCTAGTAAACATTTAATCCCAACATGAGTGAAGATAGCAAAAATGTTGTTTATTTCGATACCGATCTGATACCAGAGTGTGAATACTAAAATCCGTAAAAGTATTAAGTAAAAAAAATGACTAATATCAAAAGGAAAATATCGACCAAACCTACTGTAGATAATAATTTATAAATATGAGTTAAGAATGACCCTGGGCACGTGACAACAACTGGATAGCTCAATGGAAAGAGCATTGCCATACTTAGCCAAAAGTCCCAAGTTTGGTTACCATGTCTATGCTATTTTTCAATTTGAAGAATATGCTATTTAGATGCAGTTATAACCTTAGCTAACAAATATACTAGCTTGAATATTTAATCCATAATAACATTGAGTGTGTCAATTTACCTGAAAATATTGATAAAATCAAAGTTATCCAAGACATTATTTTTAATTCTACTTTTAACATTTATTTGCAAAACTTTCTTTATAATCATATTACTAAAGGGCCCTTTGTAAATATGTAAACTTTAAACTTTGGTTCATGTAATATTAAAAAAATATAAAAATTCTGTTATTTTATGATTTTATTAAGACATACTTTTTTCTCTTAAGACCAGGAAAACACCCTGGTTTTAGATTAAGATAAATACAATAATTTAAATTGCTATAGATTTGTTAAAATTTCCTTTTTTTCTGCCAGTTTTAAACTTTTTAAATACATACAGCATTTTTTTTTCAGGGGTTCCCTTCTTCAGCTCGAGCTCTTCCAAAAACTCGTTCAACAAATGTGGGATGGTAACTGGATTATTGTTACTCTCTTAGCTCATTTTGCAAATGATCTTAAAATTAGACCGTTCAAACAATATCAGGCGATAGAATTGCTTAAAATATTCTTCAAAGAAAATAGATCATTGCAGACAGTTTTAAGTCCAGATGAGGAATGGAAATTTTCAAGACCAGAACGAGTCCTCCTCCTTAAGACCATCAAGGTAAGAACTCCACATTTTCTATAGAATTTTATTTAGAAAATAATTCAATCGAGAGACAGGTATTGTACTACAAGCTTCTAGGTCTTAAAATATGCTCGAATTTTAGTTATATGTCGAAAATAAAGTGCATCCCAGTTAAGAAAATGGGAACTGGCACATCATTTGATCACAAAGTTTAAAAAACCACCCAACCTAAATATTTGTTAATTTCAACCCAAAGGCTACTCTGACACCACCTACAGTAGCCCCATGGTTTCTTTGGTGCTGACTGACAGCTCACAGCTTTGAAAAGTTATCAGACCGAATTATGTATCCCTACGCCGAACCATATGATCTGCAAAAACATGTGGCTAGCAGCTGTCACTTCTGACAGTCTAAATTTATGTATATACCTAAATGTGGACTGTCATAAGTCAGCTGTGAGCTGTCAGTCAGCACCAAAGCAGCCATGAGGCTACTGTACCATCCACAGAGTAATGGAGGAACCTTCAGAGAATTTCAACTCAACCAGAGAAGTTTTCAGCTTCCCAGTCAAGTTGGCATCACTGAAGACAAATGTTCTGTTTAGTTTTATTACTACTACTTCCTGAGTAAGATGCTATAATAGCATTGAAATATTTAAGTGTTTTTAATTTTATTTGTGCTCTATTATTTTCCTACTATATTATAATTTTATTTATAGAATTTTAGTTAGGCACATGCAATACTTGAAACTAATTAAAATATTGAAATAAAATATATTACATCTCAAATTTCTAGAAATTTTAAAGGAATTATTATAAAAGAGTAATTTTGATCTTCTAAAAATAAATTTTATATCTGAAAATTAAGAAAATAACTCAAAATAGACATATTTAAGTTGAAATAGATTAATAAAGTGAAGGAGGAAAAATGATTCATTGCACATAAAACTAAAAAAATTTGAAGTCGCTATAAAATGATCATATTATTTAATATTGATGATTGATTCCTTTCTTTTATCTTTATTACAAAAAGATTACACACAAATTTAATCAATTTTACTTTTGCCCTTTTGTAAAAAAACACTAAAAAACAACATATGTACCATACTAACTAACATTGATGAGTAGACACATGCAAAAGGTGAGATTATTTTTAGGAAAAAGTTGTGTTATTTTTCTCAGAAAGCGATTATATTATATGCTGAAAGTGATGTTGTTATTTACGTAAATACGAGTCAAATTAGTATTCATTATAAAAAACTAGGATATAACTGTCTACATTTTTTGTTCATATTGTGTATTTGACTATTTATTTATATATTCAGAGAAAAATTAAATATAAATACTCACTTAGTAAAGTTAAACTCGATATCTCACTCTCATTACCTTCCAGTTTTATAATATAAATAGCAATATCGGAATTGATTATCAATTTATGTTTAGACTAAACAATAATAACATTGAGACATGTTGTCATAGAAGACTAAACAATTATCAAATAAGGAGAAGGGAATAAAAATAAAGAAGATTTAATTTCGCCAAACATGACTGCCTGTAGCAAGGGTCATATATTAACCTTTTTGCAGTCATCACATTTTCACATGGCTTATCCAAAAAAACTCGGGCTAATTTTCACATATTTACCTCCAAACATTTTAAATTCTCCCATTGAAAAAGTTTTCAATGTATACAAATAGAAAAAATCACACTTATACAATAAACATTGAAGATTTAGAAAAAAATGTTTCATAAATCATTTGACTTCAGATATTTTGAAATTTGAAAACTTGAATTAAATTTTATTATTCAAAGTTTTGAAAAAAATCTAATTTTTTCGCGTCTTCCTTCTTCGTCAGTCATCCTGCAAGAAAGAGCATTCATTTCTATAAATTTTGGTGTTTGTAGGTTTGTCTGATTCTAAACTATATCATTTTGTAAAATCATGTACATTGGACAGTACTTACAATTTTGAAGCCAGCACCTTTTTTTTTTGAGAAAACACTCTTCATGAAGTTGTAAGATCTTGGTTATTGTCATCACTAGTGGTATCAGAGTCACTTTCAGGCACAAAGTCACTTTCACTGTCAAATTTGTCTAAATAATCTAATATATCCAAGTCATTTAGCCTAGAACTTGGACCAGCTATTGCCGAGATAAAAATCAAATCAAACTATTGTCTTAACACTTAGGCTTAGATAACTTGCAATAAAAATAGCAATGAAGAAAATAAACACAAAATAATAAATAAACCTTGGAATGAAAAGAAATATCAACTGCAAACCACATAATACACATTAAGTATAGAGAAATGTAATCGTGCCACGATGTAAACATGTGAGAATAACAAACTTCATTTGTTAAAAAAAATATTTACATAAACATTACAGTGCTTTCTGTTGAAGAAAATACTAACTAGATCTTCATAGTTATGATACAGTCCTTGTGGTGACATTTAGTAATTATATATATAACTAAAAGACTAGATTTGGCTGGCGCTGATAGATCGGCGCGCTGAGAGTTTGAGGGTTAATGCCCTTGCTTGAACCTAGCATGAAATCTTTTAAAAGGTGAAAACAAAGAATCGATCTATCGAAATTTAAGTATTGAAATGTGTAAAAGTAGAAATCGTGATTTTTCATGTTAATCTAAAAAAAAACAAATCCTTGAAAATACTTATATATCATGTGATTCCATTTATACTTTTAAAATTAGCAAAAACAAATACTATCCATACAAACGGAAGCTCTGGCATAGCGCTATCGCTGGTGCTACCATCCTAAAAATGATATTGAATGTGGTGGTATTTGTCCAAATTACAAAGAATTTGTGTTTATTTAGAAGAAAAACAATTTGTGTTATTCTTGTGAAAACAGTAAAATTTGTGTAAAAATTCACTTTATCGCAAATGCAAATTTTGCATGTCCCTAGTGATGAGGCTTAATTTTGTAGAAGGTCTTACCAGATACCTATACCGGCCAAAATCAAGGAAGACGATGTCATTTTTGTGCATTCGATTATTCACAATTTTTTCCCTCTTTCTTTGTACGTAATTACTTACATCCAATACTATTTCCATCCTATGGCCTGGGTCAGTTTTTTATTCAAGTAATATATTTTTCCCTGTATAAAATGAATATATAGTATATATATATATATATAATATGTTTTATAATATAATATATATAATCATGTATTCAAATGTCAAGTCATGATCTGCAGGTGTCACTTTTGATAAATATTATCGGTACCCAATAAATAATAGTTGCCCTTGGTGGTTTTGTGGTAAAGTGCAGGCTTAAGGACCCGGTGTTTGTGGGTTCAAACCCAGCCAGGGTTGACGAATTTTTCTTGAATGATAAATTCTTTTGCACAACTCCCTTTCTAGGGTCAGTCTCATGCCAATTGTGGCATGTGAAAGAACCCTAGAAGTTATGTGAAAATACCTTTTCTGTCAAAATTGGTAGGCCTTTTCACTCTCATTCATATACATTCTTGTGTGATATAATAAGTCGGTTCAGAAAGTGTACGTTAACTATTCTAAATGAATGAAATAATAATAGAATAGTAAAATGTTATCAATTTCTCACAAAAAGATGTTTGTATTTTCTAAAATGCCTTTTAATTGAAGAGTGGACTGAATATATAGCGAATATACTCACCATTTCTTTATGACATGCCTTCTTTTGTAATATAATAATCTTTCACTGAAAATTAATCCCCATGTTGAATGTATTTTCAATATTATAGCATATCTGTTTAAATTTTTGATGCTTTAAAAATGTTCAAGTATATTATTTATATCAAATTTTGCCTTGTGCCAGTATATATTGTTTTTTTAGCTACTTTGATGTTTATGTTTGTCATAGTTATTGAAGCAGAATGATTCGTTTAAGCAGAAGTCGTTGTGTAAGCTATTAGAGCTTTTGAGCCAAGTTCACCATTGTGGCAAGAAAATCAACATTGAACTAAGCAAAAATTGGCATGTACTAGGCCAAGCCTTACAGATGTACAAAAAAAACACTCAAGACATTGCCAGTAGCACAAAAAAAAGCATCAACAAAATGCTGTCTCTACTGGGCCTAAAGTAAGTAATTTTTAAATAACATTAAATAGTGTAAATATTTTTTTAATACACATTATTTCACCATTACTTTATATTTAGTATTTCTCTGATGTAAATGAACTAGTGAAGAATTTTTATTTACATCTTCCTTTACCCCTATTGGTCTCCCAAATTAATTGTAATTGTTGTAATTTGCATATTATTACCTCAAAACTTAGGTGTTAGTTTCAATTCAATTTATTTTATGGATAACTTATATAGAATAATATAAAAATCAACAATCACAGGTAGAATTGAATTATTTTTCTCTTAAAATAATTATGTAAAACTTGCAAAATTTTCTTTTAACTAGAGATGGGCCTTCATATCATTTGAATCCCTCATTTCCATAGTGATATTAGAGATTTGAGGATTTGAGACTCCAATTATTTAAAAAAATCACTTTTTTTCAATTCTTGAAGTGAAATTTGTTTTAGAGCTTTAAAACTGCTTATTGGTGGTTTAGAACCAATTATAATTATAGGATGAACTTAACAACCAGGCCCCAGACCAGTAATGCAACACTCTATTGAATGTATGAATGTTTTAATGAATAGAACATAAGAAATAATGTCAACATTTAGTTACTATTTGTATTTTTGACTATTCTCTTACATTTATATTTCCTCCTATGTTCATAATTATTCCAAAATTCTGATTCGAGATTAAGGATTTTAAGATAAATTAGATATTCAGATTTCTAAAATAGTGGATTCAGCTCAACTCTTCTTTTAACTCTGCATTTATCTACGTTACTTGGGTATGTAGTCAAAATGTCAAGCTCATTAAGTCTGGTTTTTCGGTGATGGGGAAATCATTGTTTGAATTCTGACCGGGTGTACTGAAAGTGGTTCCTTCTGGCAAGTTTGGGTACATTTCATTTAAATTCTATGCTAAATTAGAGTAATTAATATATATGTGTGTATCCAACCCAAATGCATAATAAACCACATTGGTAAAAAACCTAAATCTACTCACAATCAGCTGGTATGTTTTTCTTAACCCTTCTCATGTTAATACTAAGAAATTTTGATTAACTTTTATTTATAGGATAGTTGACCAAGTGTTTAAAGGAAAACCAAAAGACCAAGTTCAAGATAACAATGCCGACCAGGAGAGTGTTATTGAGTCAACAAGTGCCCAAGTTCAAGATAACAATGCCGACCAGAAATGTGTTATTGAGTCGACAACTGGCCAAGTTCAACATGACACTGCCGATCAGAATAGTATTATTGAGTCTGCAACTGCACATCCACAAACAAATGGCATTGGTGAATTATTTGGTCAACAAGACAATACCGTTAAAATTAAGAGATTGAAATCAAAAGCCAAGAACAATACTCTTAAAAAAGAGTCTACAAAACTACGCGCAGATGCAATGTCTGTTGGATTACAGTCCATTGATTTCAAAGGAGTTGACTATTCTGCTGTCAGAGATGAGTACCTTTCTAGTGGGGATAAATATTATCCTTTTTTTGTGAGGGAGAATACAAATATGGAAGACCTTTCAATAAGCATATTTAAAAAGAGTAGTTTAAGTTCAACTAAAGTGAAGAAAAGAAGAAATGAATTAAAATTCCAAAGAAAAAAGTTAAAACATTAAAGTAAACATGCAAAAGAAAGTTTAATGTGAAAATTTAAATAAATCACTTAATTTTTTTACTCTGTTATTTTAAGAAGTATTTAGAAATTCTTGTTTGAATAAAAAAACTTTTATGATCATAATATTTTAAAACATGGACACTGTAGAAAGTAACGAGAGATAGATTAGTGACATTTAGAAAATAATGATATATCATAAGCAAATAATGTTGGAAAAGGGGACACAACCAAACCTTTATCATTTTTCTCTGTAACACATTACCCATAGATGAATTAACATTTGGATTTAGTATCAAATGTTCATCATCTTTCGTCTAGCAAATTATTTTACTTTTTAGAAATAAATGAAGTAATTCTGGGGCTCAAATTTTCCTCTAAGAAATACATACACACACACATATACAACTACCTGCAATCCTCAAATATATGCATTATCTAGGAGTTCCTCTTTAATATATACCACAAGCTAGTTAAAGTTAGTATAGTTCCTGCTTTGATTTCTTCCATTCTTCTCCTCTCATTTGAACACTTTGTTATCTGCTCCTCCCATCTCTTTCTTGAACCCTTCTTAACCTCCCCCCCTCTTCCCCTATCCTACTGTCTTTTTCATACCTACTTTATTGCCAACATTTTCTTTGGCATCCTCTCTTTTTCTATCATTAGATGCCCATACCATCTCAGTCTTGCTTCATCTACTCTCATGTATTCCTAAATCTTGTTTTTCCACATGACAGCTAACACGTTCCTCACAAATTTCATTCCCATGGCCTCCACTTTCCTAGTCTCTTACATTCAAGGTTCAGGTTTCTGCTGCATATGTGACGATGGATACAAAGTATGTTATGTACAACACTTCCTTTCTTCTCCATAGCAGGTCTCTTACACACTCATAGAACAACTCTCTGTTCTCTTTTCATTACATCCTTTCACCTTTCACTTCAATCACACTTCCAAGGTATTTTACATTCTGCACTTTTCTCAACTCTACTCCATCCAACTTTATAGCCTTACTAGGCCTTATCCATTTCCTTGTCATTACCATCACTTCCCACTTTGCCATGCTAAATTTTATTTCACACTCTCTCACTTCATCATTCCATTCTTGCAGTTGTTCCTGTACTTCCTCTTCCTTCTCCCCCCATACCATCAACTCATCAACAAAAATAATGGCTTTCATTTTTTTCTCCCTGAGTTTTCCTGCCACTTTGTTCCTGACCATTTCCATTACCACTACAAATAGTAATGATGAAAGGGCACTCCTCTGCTTCACTCAATTTTTTATTTGGAATCACTCCATCCTCCCATTCTCTGTCTTAACAACACAACTTCTCTTATCCTCATGCATGCTTTTCACTTTCGTTACAGCTCATCTTTCCACTTCGGGCTCCTCCATTGCTTTCCAAACTATATTTCTATCCACGCTAGTACATGCCTTCTACATGTCCATAAATACCATTACCAAGTATTTCCCATATTTATACTTTCTTTTCATCTTCGGTCATATGGCAAAGAAAACGTCTATTGTAGACCTCTGTTCCCTAAATCCGTGCTGTTCCTTTCTCTTCTTTCCTTTTATTTTATTTTTTATTTTCTTTTCCAGTATCTTCTCATATATTTTTATACACTGGCATAACAGCATTATTCCTTTATAATTTGTAGACCTCTTCCTGTCTCCTTCCTTGAAAATAGGTATTATAGCTCCCTTTTTCCAGTCTTCTGGTATTTTGTTCTCCTTCCGAACCGTTCTCAGCAGACACTATATAACCATTGTGTACCTATGTCACCTGCAGCTCTTATCATTTTCACCCTCAGTTCATCCACACCCATTGCTTTTCCTTGTTCCATCCTCTTTCCGTTTGGGACCTCTTTCCTCATCTTCTGGGTTGAACATCATCCCAAAATATCTAATCCAGAGTGCCTTTTCTTTCTTTCATGTCTTTACTGTTCATCATTCTAACTTCTTGTCTTTTCTCTCTTTTCCTGTTTCTTACTTGGCTATATAACACCTTCTTAGTTCCTTTTATGTCCCATTTTAGCATTTCTGTTAATGTTTGCACCCAATCCTGCCTAGCTTCCCATACAACTCACTTTGCTATTTTCTTCTTTTCTCTATATTTTTCCTCTCTTAATTCCTATTCTTAAAACTTCTTCCTGATGCTTTATTCTTCTTCTCCACTGCTTCCTTCACCCTGTCGTTCCACCCGGGTGTTTCCTTCCACTTCCTCTTATTACTTGTCCTCCCACATACCTCCTCTGCAGCTCCCACCATACTGTTCTTAAATCTTTCCATTCAACCTAAACACTTTGAATCTCATCCCTGGCATCTTGTCTTTCTTAGGTACAGCTCTCTCTCCTATTAATTGTTTAGCCTCAACACCCTTAATCTTCTTTCTTGTCTTACTACCTTTCTCCTAAATTCCATCTCTTTAAGTCTGGCACCATAAAGCTGTGGTTACTATCTAAAGCCAAGTACATATGGGTGTAACGTAACTAAAGATGTAATCTAATGCAAATGCTTCGGATGTCACATGAGCACTCTGTGAATCCTACCACGAATCATCTGATCCACTCGGTCGCTAAGAATATTCCGAACAGGCGGATGCTAGTCGGTGGTGCTGGTTTTATTTTTATATATTTAATGATGGAAGCTGAAACTAAACCTAGACGTCCCTTTGATATGATGCTAGAAAACTTTCATTTTCCTTTTACATTCCCCTGCATCAATCTCCATAGAAGTACTAATTTATAACCCGGCATCATTCTTCAACTGTTATTTGTAGTAATATGGGTGTTTTGGGTCCCACAAAGTATCTTTATGTTTGTCTATCTTGATTAATTTGAGTGAGAAGTCAGCCTAAGTAAGTAAAGTAAATTTAATAGATTTTGATAAGTAAATTAAAACAAAGAAATTAAGCAAACAGACCACCATTCCCACATTCACCACAAATCATGTCCAAACATACACTGTGAGCGCCTTTGTGGTCGCTCCAAAAACCGACAGCTGACGGATTAGAATGAATCTCAGCGCAAGAATAACATTACACACTCAGTGCATCCAAATGAATGAATAGCATTACATTTTACCATCGATTACATTATACACTACACCCGTCTGTACGCAACTTTAGGACACATTTGGTATTACCTTGATGTTTATGATCTACCGGTGACCTGGCAGTCTAGGGGTAAGGTGTCAGACTTCTATGCTGGCGGCCGAGGTTCGATCCTCGGTCCCGGCAAAGATTTATCTGATTACCAAACCCTTCCTTNGGGTTCAATCCTCGGTCCCGGCACAGATTTATCTGATTACCAAACCCTTCCTTCACCTCTGACAAGACATCTTGTGAATGTGGGGAATGCCAGGCCTCCACCGTGGTTCGGATTCCACGTTAAACTGTAGGTCCTCCATTTCATCTCACAATCACCCTACCATTACACATTAGCGTAAGTGCGTATAACCCGAACGGGTAGTAAGACGCGGTGCTAATAATAATAATAATAATATGATCTACCTTTTCATTTCTTTATCCATGAAAAAGTAGTCTATCAACAACTTTTTGCTCCCCATCCCAGTTGTATCTAGTGAGCTTTCTCTTTCCTTCTTATACAGTTGTTTGCCACTTTCATTTCTTGCACATAGCTCCAACAGACTTTTACCCTCCACATTTTTCCCTCCCTATCCTTCTTTCCCTAGCACCTTCTCAAACCCTCCTCTTTCTTTTCCTACTTATGCTTTAATAATGTGCATCACAAGCCCATTAACCCTGTGATAGAGTCTGATCGAAATCGTAAATTTACATGGACACTATTACACATGGATCATCTCTGATTAAACATTATATTAATGGAGATAAAGTGTTAATAGACTTACAGAACATTGTTAAAATATTAAATGCTCTTTGGATAAAAACTGCACTGAAAAGGTCATTTTTGAGATATTATAATGGCTTTGCAGCTAATCATTGTGCACAAATATTTATTCTATCTTAATAGAGATACACTGTAGTTATTAACAAGAAACTTTGTCACGTTGTCCCCCATCGTCACCACAGAAAATTTCACCTTGTGTGAGCCGAGAGCTGAGTTGGGCCTGCTATGATGCACACTCTTTTAAGATCCCCATTATTACCTGACACTTGTTTCCCTTATGTCTTTTTAGGTCTTCCTCAAACTTGTCTTTCTATCTTCTGGTGGTCATCCAATATCATATGTACTGTTAGTAGTTTTACAAGTTAAAACATTGCATGTAGGGGAACTTGAATGAAAATATACTTTCTCCCTTCAACCACATGACTGACAAGGGTACCAACTTATAAAAATACTTTACTGCCATTCACACATATTGTTCTGAAAAACTTCAAATTAATTTTTAATTGTTAGTAGTAATTTTAAAAGATGCTCTGAAAACTTAGTCAACAAAAGTCCCAAAATTATGTGAGCTATTATTATAAAAATAATTACTTTTGGTCTTAATTTATTTAAAAAAATAAACATTCAAGAAATAAATTATTGGAAGAAGACATACAAAGACATAATGAGGGTCATGAGTACCTAACAATATTGAAAAATGAGAAGATGGATTGAAAGTTTTCCAAAAGTTTAACAATATCGCAGATTATTTTTTAAGGAAAGGAGAATAAATGCTTATGGTAGATATATAATTATACACTGTTAAAGGAAAATTGGATTGTTAGTTAAACATAGTGGCCAATTTAGTTACTCTCTAAAGTACCATTGGTTTTTTTTTAAGTAGATGTATACCATAGTTTTCATAGTTACTTTAGAAACTAAATTATACAGAAGAGGTGGAACCTATATATGCTGCTTGGATGTGAAATACAATTACCAAGGTTTAGTTTGTTAAGCTATTTTCACTGTTGATACAAAGCCGGTTTATTCCCAGCCACAATTTTAAAATCTATATGTGGATTGGTGGAACGCTAGTGGAAGATGGAGGCATTTTACTAAACTGACCCAGCCACAGGCTGGATGATTATGGTTATTATTATTCTAGTTAATCAATTTAATTTTAATTGGCCGGAAGGTTAATTAAGCAAGTTTTAATTTTGACTATAGTATTGAAATTATTTTTATACTTTATTTAGAAAGAAAACTACCCATTTGACATTTTACTAAAGTAGTGTCATCCACTAAGGTTGTGTGAGTACTGTGTATTTTTATGAGACACCACAAAGGTTAAACAGAATTTGAAACTTTTTATTTGCAAAAAAACTCTAAAAGAAAATCTATAGCATAGCTTGATTAAATAAAGATATTATTTTCTTTTAAAATTCAGTACCATCTTGATGAATCATTCAAATTAATTACTTAGTTTAATTTGATCTAAGTGTGAAATTTGGGAGGAAATAAGCAACTTTGATTTGAGTGTTCATTCATCTTATTTAGTTATTATGCCTGATTTATTTCTGATAGTTTACTCAATCACTTAAGACTTTTTTTTTCCAATTGTGTTTACGTTACGATGAGCTGTAAGCCTATAGGCTATCCAGTGTAAGAGTGGTGGTAATTAAGAGCTGTTTTTAAAGTTATTAAATTTTTACCATGAAAATAGCCGTTTGGGTGTTCCTTTCTTTTGAAAGTAGCATTTATATATCACTTAAAAAATTATTCTAATACAAGCACTTGTAGAAGGATGCCTTTACTTAAAAACATATTGGCTCACTGAAAAAAATAAGCTGGCAGTTGATAACATGTTAACAACAAGTAGTCTTGCACTCGTATTTACAAAAATTAAACCTAGTATTTGGTATGGCTTTTTCAATGTGCTATTAATTAATTACACTATTTATCTCATGTTACCACAATCATGTAACAACAAAGTTTTAGTTATATTAATATATTGTTTTTTAAATTAAAAAGTCATTTATATAGCAATCATTAAGGAAGTATTAATAGTAGTGCTTGATAATACTTTTGATTGATATTAATAACATAATTATTTCCACTTAGGTTAACATTAATGACTCTCAATCAATGTTTGCAATAAAATTATTCTGCCATCTGTCCGTTATCACCACACCTACACTGGATAGCATGTAGTTGATAAAAAGCATATCCCCCTTCTCCTTTAGATGTAAGACTAATAATGAATATCAAGCTAATTTCCCTCACCTTGAAAAACAAATTGTCTTCAACACTTTACAGTACATTTATTTATAATTTGACAGGTAGTCAAGAAGAAGGTAGAAGCTGAGCAATGCTTATTTATTTAAAACACCAAGCAGTGAATAAATATTCATATTTTGCACACTTTAGCTTAACTTAAGAAATAGATATAACATTCTACCTAAACATTTAGCTAATACAAATTAATCTAACTCTGAAACCTCCTTTACTAACTAATTATGCAGAAGACCCAAATAGAAACAGAAAATAAAACAAAGTGAGTTGTTTGACTGAAATCAGTTACAATAGTCTGAGAACAGATTACTGTTAGTCAGTGCATGCAACTCACCCGGTTGCAGAAACAGTTACAAGACGGTTGTCCTTTGTGCCCTCATCTTAGAAATCTCATGACATACTCAACAATTAATAAATAACCTATGGGTGCTCTTAAAATGTGAAACCAATTTACCACAACAAAGGAAAAACAAAATATCAATTATAAATGTTTATTTATAGTAATAATATATCAAAAGATATGGTACAAATAAAAAATATTTTATATATAAGGTTATTTCAAATTTCAGTCTTCATCAACATGAGTAAATTTACTTGAAAATAATATAAATTTAACAAGTCTGTTCACTTATAACCTACTCACAAAAGAATATTATTTAGTTCAAAAAATTATTAAACTCATCTTTTCAAAGGAAAAAAAAATTACTAAAATGAACTGCTAGACTAAATTTAACTACGAGAGTAATTGATATTTAAATGCATCACAAATAGATAGGAATAGTAACAAATCTATATTAAATAAGCGTAATTTCCTATCAATTCTAAAAAAGAGCTAGAATTATTGCCTTGGTTTTTCTACACATTTAATTATCTTTCGTACCAAAAATGTTCCTTGGCCATTTACATGAATAAACAAAGGCAAAGCTATTAAGGCATTTATCTCCAGTCATTACCAAAACAATTTTAATTCTTTTAATATTTCAAAAAGACCAAACATTCTCCATGAATAAATAAGAAAGAACATCATGATTACTTGTGATATTATCTTATGGTATTTCAATAATAAGTTAAGATCTGTCATAATAGTCCAATATCAATAGATTTACAATAAGCTGAACTAAACAAAAACTGGTGACCTGGCGGTCTAGGGGTAAGGTGTCAGACTTCTGTGCTGGCGGCCAGGGTTCAATCCTCGGTCCCAGCACAGATTTATCTGATTACCAAACCTTTCCTTCACCTCTGATAAGACATCTTGTGAATGTAGGGAATGCCAGGCCTCCACTGTGGTTCGGATTTCACGTTAAACTGTAGGTCATCCACTTCATCTCGCAATCACCCTACCATTACACATTAGCGTAAGTGTGTATAACCCGAACGGGCAGTAAGACGTGGTGCTAATAATAATAACTAAACAAAAAGAATTATAAAAGTAACTGTAAAGTAATAATATTTGTCTATCTACAAGGCTTAAGTTCAATTTCCCCTACCAGAGTATTTTTAATTAAATGGAAAATCTAATAACCCAAAAGAGAATTTGAAAAGTTACATAATTACTAAAGAATATCATCTAAGTCTAAACATTAAATTTCCCTTACATTTTCAATAACGCACAGCCAAGGCTACGTTCTCCTCTACCAAGAGTCAAATTCAAGAGTGGCTATAATGGCAACATTCAGGCATTATATATACTTAAACCCAGATAAAGGGGAAAGCGGGGAACAAGGTTGGTGGAACATAATTGGGTCACGTGGGAGGGGAAGCACTTGACAAAAAACACGTTCTTGAAGCTCCGATAATGAGCTCAATTGTTCGAGAACTATCTTCTATGGACTAGAACTGAAATCGCTTCCCTTCTTAAACACTTTGGAATGTTTTATCACTGCGCTCCCTCTAGCGGTTACCACTCAAATTTGGGTTGGCGCAGTCAGTTATCTGCGCGTTGCGGCCTTGATTAGATTTGGTGTTGTTAAATTGTGTAAACGTCATGTGACGCTTTGACGGTGCAATGTGGTAAGTAGGTCATGCTGCATCAGCTTCATTCTCCCTGTTTTGTAGCTAATGCTACAACTCACTTTCCTATGTGTAGAAGAAAGATGTTAAATTTGTTAATCAATCCATGTACTATGAATTTATTAAATTATAAAAGGTATTATTATAATATAGAGTTGCACTACACCAGGTTTGAAAAAATTATATACCTTTTTCAAACTTGTTTAATGTTTAATACAACTCTATATAATACAATTGTATAAAGTCATAGTACATTAATTGACCTACAAATTAAATATTATCTCCCCTTACTAAACTTTAAGACAGATAGTGGGAGTACAAAGTAATTACACATAAAAAATGAAGGGAAGCATAACTTTTTGTGATGGTAATGGAAGTGATCATGAAAAAATTGGGAGGAAAGAATGAAAGCCATGATGTTTGCTAATGACTTGATAGCATGGGGGAAGAAGTAAGAGAAAGTAAAGAAACATTAAAGGAATGTAATGAGGAAGTTGTTGAATGAAAATTAGCAGAGCAAAATTTTTAGTGATAATAACAGAAGGATAAGACCCTGTATAGCTATAAAGTTGGATGTAGTAGAGATGAGAAAAATACAGAATGTAAAATATCTTGGAAGTGTGATTGAGGCGAAAGGTGTAAGTAGAGAAGATTTAATAATAAAAAGGATAGTAAGGATAGTTGTTCTATAGTTGTGTAAGAGACCTACTTTGGAGAAAAGTGCCCTTGAAGTGTAAGGAAGTGTTGTACAGAGTGTACTTTGAACCCATTGTCACACATGAAGCAGAAACATAGACATTGAATGTACGAAAGATTAGTAAATTGGAAGCCATGGGAATTAAGTTCGTGAGGAGCATGTTAGCTGTCACGAGGGAAAACAAGATTAGGAATAAAGTTATCCGGTAAAGAGTGGGGGTACAATGAGTACATGAAATAGAGAAAGCTAGACTGAGATGGTATGGGGCATATGATGAGGATGGAAAAAGGGAAGATGCCAAAGAAAATGTTGGAAATTAAGTATGTGGTAAAAAAGACCGCAAGGAAGGCCAAGAAAGAGTTGGGAGGGTCATGTAGCAGAAGTTGTGCAAGGGAGAAGGGAAGATTGGAATGAATTAAATTATGTAGGATAGAGGTGGATGGAGGCATTTTACTAAACCAAATTGGCCACAGACTGGAAATAGATGATGATGATGATGATGACTAAACTTGAATGTGTTTTAAAAAGTGTTTGTTGTGTCAATATCGACCACACTAGTGTCCAACTATTCCTTTGCTGAGGGCCTCATAATTTCTTGGAAAGTAGACCTGGGGGCTATAAATGAAATTTATTTTTGACGAACAAACAAATACATACATTACACAAGTAACATTATACTTACAATGTTGGAAACGTGGAAATTAGCGAGCATTTAATATGTCATTTCTAAGAGAGTTTTTTCCCCCCCGCAATTAGAAGTATTTCAATTTTAGTTGGCGGCCCATACAAGACAAACTTGAGAGGCTGTAAGCTGCCCGCGGGGTAGACATGCCAGCTCTACACAATCTAATTACTTGATTCATTTTACTTTCTTGTACTCGCGACTACATTGAGAAAGTACGTGTGGGGGCTACTTTCTCACACACATAATATACTTGAAGGCCTCTTAAATACTATATTTAAAATCACTAGATGGCATTTAAAAGTTAAAATCCTGTTCAAAATTTAAATCAAATAGAAGGAAGCTTCAATTTAATTTATAAGAAGGCATCTGGCTGCCTGGATTTCCATATCCATACCAGTAAGAGAACATCTTAAAAAGTTACTATAATACAGCCCTATGTTAGTATATGGCTCGTTCTTTGTTCTCATTGAGGCAGCCGGGATTTTTTTCTAGGTAAGATAGATATGAATAATTTAAGTGGTGTTAATTCAGTGTTCGTTTCCCATGAATCAGCGTTAGAAAGTTAAAATAAAATCAACTTTTTTATATATAAAATCCTCGATGAGATTACATTAAATTCTTCATATGATAAAACTTAATTAACATCAGCTGTCAATGTTGACTTTTGATTTTGAGGAGAAATCGCAAAAGTTAACTGGTTGAAACGCCCTAGAACGTCTCCTTATATTTTTACTCTAGTAAGATTCCCCACGTTGGGCGCCAATTGTATTGCGGAAATCTGCCCCGCGGAAGGCCAGTAATTTTCGTTTCACGGAATATTACCTTTAATTATTTATTGAAATTAATGCCTCGTGATTGGGGGATATCTCTGTTGTAACACGGAAATCTCGTCGTGAATCATCCCGTGAAAGGGTGGCACTTGTAACTTATAACCTGCCCAATGTTGGACGTTATATGAAAAGCCTAGAAACGTCTTATATTTTTATTCTATTACTAGATGCCCCGCATTTAGGTGACATATGTGGAACTCGGAACATCTTATATTTTCACGCTTTGTTCAGTTATTGTGACTCCACACAAGTCTTCATCACGGGGTCTTTGTGGTTAGCGTCACGATATTCCTTAGTTACCTCGGCTAGCATTAGAATAATTGGGTCACTTCCATGGTAATGGCTAAATAAATTAAAAGAAGAAACTAGACAAATAAGTTTTAGCTGCCTTAATTTGCATTTATTTTCTTATCACGAACTACATTGTTAATAAAAGAAATGTGGCCCTTCACAGAGGACGTGTGTCTTCCTATTTGAGAGTTACATCTTTAAAATGCTATCATCGCGCTTCACACAAGTTTGTGTGTGTTAACTATTACATTTTATCCGAAAGCTTACATTGTTAAATCATTTGAATATCAAGCTTTAGATAGGATGCGTATCGCCTATTATGTTCTATTCGAGAGAATGTCTTACATTGTTAATATAATGATAATATCGCGTTTTACACGAGTTTATATGTCATATATTACAGTTTATTCGAGAGAATTTACATTGTAAAAATATATTAATCTCACACCAGCATGTCTCCTATTACATTTTAACCGAGAAAGTCACTTGGTGTTAGAATAGTCACGCACTTCTGCCTCCTAGAGAAAAACTATTCTCACTGTTTCCACAGTTGCAAAGTGTGTAGGAGTATAGATATCGTCTGCCAGGTCAGCTCAAAGACTTATTGACGTGACAGATAAGATAAAGTGTAGCTACCTTGGAACAGTTGAAATCAAAGAAGACTTTTCTTATTTTTAAACGAACATTTTAAAGGTTCCTTTTCCAGTTAGAGCACAGAAAAGGTTTCGGTTCTTCTCGGTTTCTGATAGTGTTATGGTTCTTTAATTTTAGTTTCTTTTTATCACAGCGTCTTTCTATTCGTTTGGGCTACATTAATATACTAACTTCTATAATGGTTTCTTAATTAATTAGGGAGGTTTTATTTTTAAATTTAGAGGAAGTGTATCCGCATTTTCGTGGAAATAAAGTGGAAAACCACTTTTGAAATAACACACTGGATCAAAAGTATTGCTATATTAAAACAAATAGAACGTACTTTAATAACAATAGTGCATCATTCTAATTTGCATCTTGATCTGTCACTACCATCTTATAGTCAAAAAACTTCCGAGCTGAGTTTTCTTTAACGCGCTCCATCAATAATATTATTTAAATTACTCACTAACAACAAAAATAATTACCTCTGCACTGTACACAAGGAACACGTTCATGGAGCTACTTCCTAATTTAAACTCGAGTAAAAGAATTTAAAGTTCTAGTTTGCCACCCTCCGTCTCCCTTTTATCTCTAATATAAGCTGTCCAACCAACCACCAGATTATCAGTTTTCACTTCCAGGAAGTACCAGGTACAATAAGCTTGGCCTACTTGTCCAAAAGAGATGATTTCTTAATTTTAAATTTGTATTTTCTGCTGTATATCAAAGCTAAATACATCTTAAACCTCTAGCTTAAACATTAAAGTGATAAAACAGTGAACAATATGACAGCCATGACATTCCTCTGAAATCTAAACTCATTAGTGTGTATTGTTAAGTGCTAATTAACTCTTTTCTGATCACCTTATAAAAGTGGTTTCAAACGAAGTATTTAAGTAAAATATATCGAGCCCTTTCAGGACTTACTGAGAAAGAAGAAAAGACAACATTTCAAAATTTAAGTGAGCTAAGGAAAGAAAAAAAAAAGTGTGCAACTTATCAAAATTATATATATTTATGTAAAACTAGGAACCTTAAAAGAACCTAAAATAATTTAACAGTTTCAATCCCGGTTATGGTCTTTCAGAATAATGATTTAAGGTTCCGATTTCTTAAAAATAACTGTTAATTTCGGTTCCGGTTAGACTCCCTGTTAGAAACTAAACGTTTATTTTCAGATTTATATAACTAGGGGTGGTTCCATAAAAAACAATGTTCCCAATTAAGTCCTGGTGCAAATAAGCTTATCATCCTTTCTAGTGCTTAGTTCATTTTAATTCAGCTAGTGTAAGTTGCTTACAACCCAAATACGGTTGCAAACTTAAAACTCTTAGCAATAACTATACAAATAACATTGCTGGGCTTAGCACCTTAACATCACCCAAACGATAGCACTCTGTAAACACACATATTTAGTTTGCCTTTCCAGGAATTATTGTGTGCTTACCTTATAATAACTCATTCTGGTTCACATTTTGTAAAGAAAGATCATTGATCTCTATAATAAAGTTACTGTATGGGTACTTGAGGCTGAAATTTTCTAGCTGTCGTCTGCACAATATTGTGTAGGAGAGAAGGAAACTTTATAGTATAGCTTTCTCTCTTACATACATTCAAGGCAAAGTGAGATTTTGAAATCATTCGCTAATTTGTATGTATAAGATAGACATTAGCTTATTTGATAGTTAAATGAATTAATAAGTTAATAAAATGTATTAAAAGAATAATTAAGCTCGAAACTCCAGACTTTATTCTTTAAATAAGTTGATGTAGTCTAATATTAAGTATGATTTTTTTAAGGAAGCACATTTTAAAGGCCTTATGTCAGGGGCTCCCAAACTGTGCAATGTTGCGATAAAAAAAACTAAAACTTATAATTTAAAGTTTTATTTTTAAATGTTAAGGAAAAAATTGAAACTGAAATCATAAAATTCAAGATTAGATATGTCGCCCTAATGAACAAACTGTAAATATGATATCGCGTAAAACAAAAACATGTCTACTCTAATTCTTTCTTATTCAGTTCTGTAATTTTGTTTTTTACCTTTAAAAGAATACAAGATACTAATACAAATTATCATTCTTTTAATGCCACCAAATCGAATTTCGGCACAATTTTACTAAAAATATTGGGTACATATTACAGGGACGTCACACGGAAAATTTTACATGTGAAGAGCGGCGTGTTTTCAAAAAGTTTGGGAGCCCCTGCCTTATCCTGTATCAGAATCCTATCGTATATTAGAATTTTGGTAGGATAAAAGACTTTTCAGAATGGAATTTCTACTACCGTTCTAGAAGGCCGTTAATTTTACATAAATACTATTATACAGTAGGTTTATGGTACGAAATAAGGCCTTCAAGAACGGGATTATTTCCAAAATCAGGGTCTATTAATACTTCCTACAAGCCTATAGCCTAAATGATTGTTTGAATGTAAGACTATTAAACAAAGTCATTCAAATGAATGTAATCAAATTGTGAGATACCTACCTAATTTCATTACAGTTATCGAACTTTCATTATAATATGGTTTAGTTATCATTTTCTGAAACCAATATACAAGCTAATAGTCAACTTTAAATTTAGTGTAGCCCTAGAAGACTGTAAACGACATGCGTGATTCTACATATGTTAATATATCAACGATTTTATTCGTGTTTGTACACGATTATCTGCATAATTGAATTGTAAAGGTACCGTATCCTTTAATCTAAATGTGACACACAAGAACCATGTTTTAATATAAAAACATTTAAATAAACTGTTAAATATGTCATCTCAGATTCAAGCAGATTCACGCATTGGTCCTTTGCAAGGGGTGTGTGTATTGTGGTTATGTCCATCCATTATTTTATAGAGATCATTGGGTATCGTATAGAATCATCTAGGGATTTTGTTTTAAATCAAACAAAGTTGGCAGCATTGACTTTTTTTGTGATTTCTTTAAAAGGAAAAAAAAGACATGACTTTGACATTTTAATTTCTATACATATAATTTAAATCTACAGTTTTATAAGTGTTGTTAGGAAGTATTTAATTTACTCTAATATTTAATTGAATAATATTGTTTGATTATATTTGTCGCCTTACTTAGGTTCCTAATTTGTTTAAATTAGTTTAGACACATAACGTTATTGAAATTCACATTTATTACTACCATATACAGAAAATAGTAAAATGTGTATACGTTCCATTAATATCAAAACATGAGTATACTCTTAAGTATACCATTGCATCTTATAAAATATAATTTTAAATATTTAAATGGTATGAAATCAATATTTCCTATGTCACGCCGATCGCAACCATCATCTGACTTAGCAGTATTTCGTGATATTTTTAAAAAATCATCTAACATAGTAGTACTCACTGGTGCCGGTGTATCAGCAGAATCTGGTGTTCCAACCTTCAGAGGAGCAGGGGGATTTTGGAGAAAATATGTAGCTCAAGATTTAGCCACACCAGAAGCATTCACAAGAAACCCTTCATTAGTTTGGGAATTTTATCATTACAGAAGAGAGCTCGTTTTGACTAAACAGCCAAACAGGGTAAATTTGTATCAAATTCAAGGGCATAATACTAAAATGGGAAGGGACTAAACAGATGGTGAAGGAGCACAGTTAATTTAAGATAGGCCTACCTTGTTTTTGAAAAAGAGTTGCTGGAAAAAAACACTACCAAATCGTTATTAATCACATTAAACACCTCAAAGTAACTGATATAGCAATATTATGACTATTCAGATTCTCTATCTAGAAAACAACTCTACTCGGCAGTTAGCCTACCCACTTCATTGACTGCGTAATTTAACGCGCTAATCTTGTGTTGGACTGAGCTGCCCAAAACAAGGAAATTGAGGTTTGATCCCGGTCGGATGCACTGAGGATGTTTTCCCACTTCCCTCCATGCAAATGCAGGTGCACTTCCTCTAATCCATTAGTGTAATTAGTACAATGGCGTATAACCTTAGTAAGACGCTGTGCCAAAAAAAAACCACTGCAATTCACTGTAAAACCATTCTGTAATTATCTTTAGTACTAAGTTTATTTCCAGGAACATTTTGACCTTTGAACTAGCATATTCTTTAATTGAATGGACTAAGTTGGTTTTGATGATTCATTTTATTATATAACTTATAGGCCTTATAGGCGCATTTTTATCACCTTGTTTAATATAGGTATTTCTTGAACATCATCTTGTGACTTAACACTAAGCAAACTCTCAAACATGATTAAAATAAACAGGCCTAAAATAAAAGGTACACAATGGGCAACTTAAAAAACTATAATGTAGGCTATTAAAACACATTTTAAGTATATTTTTTTTAAATAATCACATGTTCTGAATTATGTATATAATAAAAAAAATACAATAATAAATTTAGAATAAACACTTAAATCTAAAAGTCCTATTTGTCCTTCTTTCCTATACCTAGCCTAGTTGGTCCTCCCCAGGTATATTACGCCCCCGCTACCCTGCCTCGTTGGGTGTCTCACCACACTGGATCTAACAGTCCCCAGATCGGCGAGAGCCCCAGGGGGGGGGGGCATCCCCCTCACTGGCACCTGGGGAGGTGCCCTACCAGAGATTTTGCTCCACTTACTACCCACAATATCACTATAAGTGAGGTGTTGATTCTCCCATCTGAAGATGCTGTTATCTTGCACTCCCTAGTTGATATCAAGGTGCCCTCCAGTTCATCAGCAGTTCTCACTACTGGAATTCATAGAGCACTCCTTCCCTCAGCTAGGCTTCGGTTTGCCTGGAGATCCCCACGACATTCTACCCAGCCAGCCGATAATCCAGTTTGTATTTGTCACACCTATGACTTATTCAAGTCGTACTGTTATGTGTCATCCATATCTGTTGAAACGTCACTGTCTGTCATGTCATTGTCGCTCTCCATCCTGTACCCTTTTCTTAAGTCTATGTTGTCCTCTATTTTTCATTGAAGTAAAGTACTTATCTCTGTCGTATTTCGACACATTATCCGCGATTGCATCCAGGAAACCTCTTTGGTCCACGTCTCGCAGTATGTGATAAACTGTGCTTGCTTGCATCAGTATCTATCTGTTCATTCTATCTTCAAACTTCTCAATGCACTCCAGCACGATGTGTTCTGGCATCGCCTCCCTACCACAATCGCAAATTCCTGTATCTGTCAGTCGTCTAGCGAAGAAAGCGGCCTTATATGGACCATGCCCAGTAATAAAAATGTACCAAACCTGGAGAGGGCTGCAGATACTCCATTCCCAACCGTCCAGCAACACTTGGAAATATCTTAAATGCAGTCTTCTACCGGTTTGGCTCTGCTCTCACTCTCCTGACCTGAAGTCCCGTTGTTATCCCTGCTCTCGCGAGATTAGTCACTTTTTCCATCCCCCTTCCTTATCCAATACAATGCCGCTTGCCTCCTCACCTTTAAGTCCAAGGGCCAGATACCCAAGGCTACACACAAAGCGCCTGTGGCAACAGTCTTGTACGCTCCAGATAGCCTCAAAAGTACACTTCTCTGAAGGCTTCTGATTTTCCTTTTGATTCTTACCTGTCTGATCCTATGAGCCCATGCGCCAGCTCCATAACCCACAATGGAGACCAACATATCCTGGTGATACATTATGATCAGCCTCGTAGACAGTTTAAATCTGCTCTGCCCTATGCTGATGATCTTATTAATAGCTCTCAAAGCTTTTCCATATGTGTGTTCTCTACGTCCGTCATGAAGTCGCGCATCACGCCCAGGTATCTGTTATCCTTGCTTTGTCTTATCGTCTCTCCGTCAATCTTAACCGTCGGGTTTCTCTTGAGTCCTCCCCTGATTAGCACGTAAGTTGTCTTTGCAGGAGCTAAACTCAGTTTTACCTTTTCACACCAAGAGTTCAGCCCAATGAGAACTGCATCACTCTTGGCTTCTAATTCTTTTCTAGATGTTGCTTCAACTATTATGAGTATATTGTTCGCAAAGGCAACCACCCCTGCCATTTCAGGGAGGGATTCAATCTCCACTATACCAGGTTCAAGTGCTACATCCCAAAAGATCAGCCCACAGACCGACCCCTGGGGACATCCTTTCGTAAGTTTTTTGCTTACTGTCATTCCTGGACATCTCAGGTTTGTGTATCTTCCCCTACAGTAGTCCATAAGACTCCTATAAAGGTTCCCCGGACATCTAATTTCTCCCAGCCTCCCAAATAGCGCAGGCCACCACAAGTTGTCAAACGCTCCCGAAATGTCCATGAAAATCCCCATTATGTATTTATCTCTAGCCCTATCTACAAGACTTATGGCCTCACAGATAATGTCTTCTGTATACCTTCCCCTCCTGAAACCATACTGTTGTTGATGCATCCCCAAAGCCTCTCTATGTTTTTGCAATCTATTGCATAGAATCTTTTCTTGCATATATTTAAGAGACATTTCTATCTGTACGATTTTAGGAGTTGAGAATCCTTATTCTCTCCCTTACTCAGGAA
Organism: Timema douglasi; assembly: GCA_901482245.1. Taxonomy (NCBI): domain Eukaryota; kingdom Metazoa; phylum Arthropoda; class Insecta; order Phasmatodea; family Timematidae; genus Timema; species Timema douglasi. The sequence goes on along the minus strand of CABEEJ010000081.1, from coordinate 101,425 downwards.
AACTTATCTCACTTTGCTTCCATATATTTGGTACGCAGCCTTGATCCACGCACTCATTCATCAATCTAATTAGAAGGGCGCTACCTGCTCACTGATCTGTTGAAGGACCTCCACCCTGATCCCACCTGGCCCAGGTGCCTTCTTCTTTTTCATATCGGCCACAATTCTTATTACCCTTATCCTGGGTTACTGGATCTGTCACCTCATAATTGTCGTAACTACTCGTCATATCCTCTCTAGCTATCACTTGTCCGTCGTCTTCTCCGTCTTTGTCTGAAAGTAGGGTGTCTATCAACAGCCTCGCTGATTCTTCCCAGTTTGATGTAAATCCTCCCCCTGGCTTCCTTACTGTCGAGGTTGATGGGGGCCTTACCTTTCCTGTAGCTATCTGGAATGGTATTCCCCATGCATTACTTCTCAATTCCTCCTGCACATATAGTTCCCAGCTTTCTCTCTTTGCCGCCACCAGGGTGGATTCAAACTCTTCTTTTTTCCATCTATACCCATTGAGGAGCAGTCTACGACTAGCAGGATCTACAGATCTCTGATAGCTCCTTCATACTACCCTCATCTCCTTTCGGAGTCTACCAAGTTGATTGTTTATATTCAATGTATCGTTCACCATTGGGGTGGACAAATTCAAGATGTAGATCTAGGTCCCAAGCTACATGCTAGGAATCGGGATAAATAGTGTAAATAAATAAAATACGATAACCCAACCTAATAAAACCTCATTGAGCTACCTTCCATGTCTGAGACAGTTAAAGATTGAATTAAGTTGGGTTGGATAATATTCTCATTTAGTTAATCTAGTTTCTTTTTATTACTATATCATACTACCTGTTCAGAGTACATGCATAAGATAATTAATCTAATTCGATAGGGGCTAGGAAGGAGGAATTTTAAAGGTAATCTACCTGCATTTGTGTGGAAGGGGAGTGGGAAACCATTTAAGAATAAACCACCGTAGGTGGACCCGAGCAGGATTCGAACCCCAATCTCCCCGTCATGAACAGGCCAGTCTAACACAGGAGTGTTACCTTAGAGTTAGACAATTTGGTCACTGAATTGGGTGTTAATTTATTTGTTTTTCAGAAAAGTTGTCACTGTCGTAAGTGCTCACTATTTGAGTACCAGTACCTCATCATAGTCTAATTCAAGCAAAATATTGGTATATATCAGGTAGGTTACTTTGGTATGTTTAATGTGATTAATAAAGCTGTTTGGTACCTTTTTTAAAAATCATAAACCATTTTTAAACTAGAAGGTGCTTGTGCTCTTTCACCAAATGGACTATTTATATTTTTGAGGATTAATTCAAAACACTATTTTTAATATACAGTTGGAAAAGTGAAAAATTTGAGGTGTAAGATGAACATACTAATAAGCCTACATTATTAATTATTATTATTATTATTATTATAATTATAAGGTGTTTTGTCTTATGACAGGTCCATTCCTTTTTTGTCAGTGAACTTAGACCGCCAATGCACCCTTTCCTCTGCCTCCTTCAGCTCCCAGAATTTTTTTTTCTTTCCTTTAAGTCATCCAATATGTGAACTCTCCTTCTTTATAATCTCCTATTTTCCTCAACCTTGCCTTCTAGGATGTCATTTGATAGTTTGTCTCAATATTATTTTATTTTTACTTATTCTTTTAAAAAGGACCATTTTCATTTTATTTAAATAAATTAAATGACATCTTGGAGTAGTATGATATTGAGCGTAAAATTTAGGCCCTATAAAGCTGTTCAACGGATTTTCATGTTGAGGGAATTTGTATCCTGCATATTTTTTTCAAATTTGTAAGGTTTGATTAGGGGAAAAATAAAAATTTCTAAATAGGAAACAATTTGGCATAATACAGGACTGAACACTGAGTACTCCTCTTTAGATAAATCTTTTTTAATTTCCCCACATTGTAATACTCCTTCAAATGAATTCTCAAATCACTAGGATACCATATTTCATTATCACAGGCGCATGAGGCATTGGCTGAGTGTGAGAGTCGATTAAAAAGAGAGGGGAAGAATTTCCTGCTGATAACGCAGAACATTGATGGTCTTCATCTCAAGGCAGGTTCACAGGAGGTCTTGGAGCTTCATGGTTCCTTGTTCAAAACCCGCTGCCTCAAGTGTGGTCGAGTAGCAGAGAACAGAGATAGCCCTATCTGCCATGCGCTCAAAGAGAAAGGGTTAGATGAGTCATTCTTTTATCTTGTAAAATGCATTTCAAGATATATATATAATTTTTAAGAATTAAAAACTTAAAATGGCTATCAGCTATAAGTTTTGTACATAAGTAAATGCACGGCAAAACAGTAATTAATATGATTTAAACATCGAGCTCATCTAATTTGTTTTTGTACCCCCCCCTTCTACAACCCTACCCTCCCCAAATATATTTGAGTACATTCCTCTAAATTCTACTTCGCTCATGCCTAGTGTTTATAATTTTCCTTATGAATAGCCTTTTGGAGCACCTAAAATACTTTTGGTTTCAAACATTGATTAAAAAAAAGCCTTGTAGAAACATTTTTATTTGTTTTGTAAACCTATATAGTTATTCAAAAGAGTTGTCAAAATCTTTTTATAATAATACTTGTTTAGTGATTATTGTATTGTATGCTTTTCTTGACTAATTTTTTTAGCATCGAGTCTTACTATACTCATTTCGATAAAACTCTAATATACTAGGAATGATGGCGGTTGAATTTACAGGAAGTGTACCAACATTAATGTGGAACAAGAGTGGAAAGCTGTTTAGGGAAAACAAGCCTTTATCCATCCAACCGAGATTCGAACCTTGATCTCTCCGTCATCTGCAGTCCAGTCTACTGCAAATATGGAGCCTTAGAACATTTGAAGGGGGTCAATTTGATCATAAGTGTATGGGTTATTATTAGAGACTATTATTAATATTACTATTGCTAAAAAAAATTGTTGCATTACATCTTTTATAATGTTTTGACTTTTAATAAATTGGTTATGTAAGACTCTCATTAACATAAATATGCCTACTCTCTTTTTTTTTTATACTCTAAGATAAATTTATATATATTCTGTGAACATTAAATTTGATACACCTTCACACATTTGGTGTGGCATTGCATGACTGATGTGAAAGCACAGTGAAAAAACAGCTATGTATTTGTGAATCGGTGGAAGGAGAATAGCGCATTGTGCACATTAAATTTTATGTCACTTACAACAACTTTATAATATTTTTGCCCTACTTATGATAATGTCCTATCCTAGATTTTATTTGTAATTTGTTGGCAACCCTAACGTTAAGCTAACATTTGTTTGTACTATACCATTAGGTTGGTAGAAGGTTAAAGAATAGCAGTAATTTACAGGTAGGCTTGTTGTTTTTATAGAGCACCTGAACCAGAGGTCAAGGATTCCTGTGTGTCTGTAGAAGATTTGCCCCATTGCAGTGAAACCAACTGTCATGGACTCTTGAGGCCGCATGTTGTCTGGTTCGGAGAAGGTTTGGATCAGAAGATACTGATTAAAGCTGGTACATTATCATCAATTTATATTATATCTAATCTAATATTATTCATACAATAGTGAAAGAAAAAAATATAGGAAGGCACCACCTTTAAACTTACCAGAAAAACTGCGGGGTCAAAACATAAAAACCCACTCTAATGGTCAAATGGTCTAAGGAAGTATAGGACAAGAAAATACAAAATGTCAGAAATTTAAACAACTAAAAAAATCATGTTATAGCTTTAGATTTATCTAGGGTAAGATCTAGAAAAAGGTTTCTTCACCACTATTTTCATGCAATACTTTAAACTACTATTGGATCAAGAAACCAAGATCATATTTATGTAGACAAAATCACAAATTTTAACATAAAGCTTGTTTTCATCATAAAATTTGCATTCGATTCCCATTTTTCTGTTAAATTGTTTATTCAAATGTAAGATGCCATATTTTAATTATGTTTTAAAAAACCTACAGTTCCTTATAAAATGATAATGACAACTGTAAAGTGTTTATTAAATATGTTTTCAGGGAAAGCTCTGGAGAATTGTGATCTGTGTCTTGTGATTGGCACTTCCTCTGTGATCTACCCTGCCGCTATGTTTGCCCCTCAGGTAGCAGCGCGTGGTATTCCTGTCGCAGAGTTTAACATTGAGGCTACTCCGGCAACTTATGATTTCAAGTAGGTTCCACAGCATTACAATGCCACTGTTGGTAGGAAGGGCCTGCAGGCCTTTTTGGGGCATAAACAATTTCAACAGTTAATTAATGGCAGCATTTGTGTAGCGATTGGCAGTATTGATTGATCCGACGAGAGGGGGTTCAATCATTACAATATTCTAAAAGTTTGATTTTGTCCATAAAAAGGTTTTGATCCTTATTCGAGTAAAATGTAGATACAGTTTATTAAAATTAATCATATCATGACATGATTGTGTTGTAAGTTGCAAAATGGTTAATTTTTTAGGATCTTAAGATATATTTGTTTTTTGTCACTGAGAACTCGATATATTACACTAAAAACTACTCTTATACTTTATATTTAATCTTCACTTTCTAAATTTATCAAGAATTTGAACAGTGGCCCTTTGGAGACACTCGGAAGGGAATGACAAGCGTTTAAGGCTTATTACCTAGCCAAGACTGAACCAAACTTAATTATCTCATCAAAATATTAATTTGGTTCATGTCACAATCTGCACACAAATTTTGTTAGTATTATAGTGCTAAAATATCACATAGACATGAGAATTGGGTTTTGGAACCCTTTCTTTTATTACCACTATCTCTGAAATATTCAGACACTTAAATTCATCCTATATTCAAGTCATTCCTTTACTCTTTACATGAGGCACGAAACCTATATTGGATAAAGCTTAAGTGTTGTCGGTATGTTTGGTTTCGCTCTTTATTCTGTTGTATTATTGTAATCACTGGTGTCTAACCTATGTAATATTTCCTTTACAGATTCCATTTTGAAGGTCCGTGTGGTTCGACTGTCCCTGAAGCCTTGTCTCTCTGATTTATTTATGGTTCATCTAATTAATAAATCATTCGAGGCTGTATTCAATACTTCTAGATCTCACTATATTAAATCTAAACTCTACAAAAATCGGTTGTGGTTTACCCTAGCTTAGGGAAGTGTTTGTTTAGAATAGTTCTGATTTTCTCTATTCCCCCGCTCCCCACATATATTTTTACTGTGGTAAGCAATATTTGCCACCACAGCTCTTGTCTGAATATATTTTGGCTATNTATATATATATATATATATATATATATATATATATATATATATATTCCTTAGCTTGCTAGGTTGTAAAGGAATTGTTGATCCTGTCTTTAAAAGTATGGTCCTATCAGCATTTATTAGGAAAGTGAAGGCAATGGGAGGAGCATGCTAGCTGTCGTGAGGAGAGATAAGATTAAGACTGAAGTTATCCAAAAAGGGGGGAGAGTGGGGTAGAGGGAGTAAACGAGATAGTAGAGGAAATTGTTTTGAGGATGGAAAAGGAGAAAATACCAAAGGGAATGATAGAGATAAAGTATGTAGGAAAAAGACTGCAAGGAAGACAAAAAGATGGGAGGAGCAGTTAACAGAAATTGTTAAGTGAGAGGGGAAAAATGGTGGAACGTTAGAGGAAGAAGGAGGCATTTTACTAAAGTGATCCGGCCACAGGCTGGAAACGATTATTGATGGTGATATCAGCAGTTATTAAATACTATTGTCTTAAATTAAAGTTATAAAGATTTGAATTTAGAATAAATTAATTCAAACTTGTTTTGCAATGCTGTGTCACATTAAGTAGTCAAGTACATAAAATTGTAAATCTCTAAATTTAAATTTATTTTTCATCTTTGCGTACAGTTCCTACTTATAATTTATCACTGTAAACAAATTTAACACTACAATAATATGTTAATCCAATTTAACTTTAATTGTATGAAATATATTCTACACAATCTATTTATAATAATAATTTTAACTTCATAACTTATTTTGTAATCATAAAGTTTACTATTCAATTATATTCCTATAATTAATTTAAACAGCTTTTTTATTACCACATCTCACTACTTTTTTCGGGCTGTATGCATATGTTGTACTAATTACGCTAATATCTTAGAGGCTAGGAAAGTGGAATTTTAAATTTAAAGTTGGTACATTTGCTGGAGGTAGAGTGAAAAACCATTTAGTAAAAACACCTTAAGTACACCAGATCAATTTTCAAATCTTGATTTCCCTTCATCGGCAGTCCAGTCTACGGCGAGCATGGCCTTAGCCCATCTGACCACTTAAGGGGGTCACATGCTGTTAATCATGAGATAATGTTCTAAATGTTCAATAGCTAAATGGGTTATATTTTCTGTTAGGTTTATTATAATTTTAAAAGCAGAGTTTTGCTTTACACAATGTTGAGGGACAACATTTCAAATTTGCTGTTTTTGAAGAAGTTGAACTTTTTCCTACATTAGCATGCTATACTCCCAAGATGTCCACCACTGCATTGATTGCCCTACACCAAAATTATGCTCAATGGAAGCTATTTAACAAGGTGTCTGTTTTCAAACTTAATCCAAACAAGTATGCCAAAACTTACAATTTCTAAAAAACTGGTCTCTTTATTTCATCAGAAATTCCTTAATGTGCTAAAAGAGAGAAGCTAAAGCCTAAATAGTCATGTTAGGGCACTTATTCATAAAATATGTAAAAGCCAACAGAATAAGTAACTACAGATACTATAAAATTAACATCTTGTACTTGTAATAGTATGAAATTCATATATATTTCAACTGCCTGTTTTACAATCTAGGAAAAGAAAAGGCAACTAGGCAAAATTCGGTCCCTAGTTATGAGCTAACTCAGACCCATTTTTCAAAAAGTGTTTAGCTTGATTTCAAAAAGACATGTCGATAATGATCTTAAGTAGAACTTAATAAGATGTAAAAGATATATGAATGGGTTTATTAGCAACAAAAAAAAGTTTTTAAAATCAATTTTTATTAGAATGTTCCTGTTGGTTTTGCCATTGTGTGTATCATTTTATAGTTTATGGCTTTTTTAAAAAAAATACATATTTGATGTATGATTTGTGTCCATGAACTCGAAACAGCATCTTATTTGATGCCCATTCTGACCCATGTTGGCTACATATAATACAATACTAATATTGTTCAATACTGTTGTTGATTCTTGAAATTATTATATTTTATTTCATATGTTTTTAAAGAAACATCTAAGGTGCTATTTTTTTTATTGTTTACATAGTAATATATCATCATCATCATCATCATGTACCAAATCCAGTTTTCCAGGTGGTTAGTGAGCGCTCTCTCAACCATTTGCTTATAATACTATAATATATATTTAAAAAATACACTTTAGTTCTGTGGGATAATAAATGTTAGTTAGTTTACATATTCTTTGGAACCAATGAGTTTTTGTTGATTTTTGTTATTATAAATGTATGATATATGTACTACCAGGCATGAAAATGTTAATGAAATGTAAAGCAAATAAATATATTTAAACACAGCAATTTTGTTTGTGATATAAATAAACCTAAAAAATAAACTTTATGTGAGAGGGATTGACAGAAACACATCATCAGCATGTTGGCAGACCGGACTGGCATAGGATGTTAAAAATAGAGTTTAAATCCCAAATGAATATAAGCTGGACGTTATTTTCCTCACAGAAGTAGTTTTCCAACAACTTTCTGCTTATTAATTAACCTTCTCATATCTACTGTGTAAATTAATTTGTTAATGAAATAATGGTCACTTATTTTAAAAAGAAACACATACTTAACCCAATAACATCTGCTGTTTGAACGCAAGATATTTTAAAGGCTTTTTTTAAAATAAGTGACCATTA
>CABEEJ010000081.1:69951-93385 GCA_901482245.1 Timema douglasi | reverse complement strand
TTTTTTTTTTTTTTTTCAAAATATTAAACACCTTTTTAGATTGGGTATCCTCAATTTTATGGTCCGTTAATTTTATTTCAAATGAGCGAAACTATAATACTTTTATAAGGCCCTGAGAATGTTTTGAGGAGCATGTTAGCTGTCACGAGAGGAAACATGATTAGGAATAAAGTTATCCAGGAAAGAGTGAGGGTTACATGAGTTAGTTGAAGCAAGGTTGAAATAGTCTGGTTACTTAGAAAAAAGACCGCAAGAGCGACCAAGAAAGAGATGGAAGGAGCAGATAACAGAAAGTGTGCAGGTGAGAGGAGAAGAATGGAATTGACTAAAGTAGGAAGGTGGAAGCATATTACTAAACTTGACACGGCCACAAGCTGAAAACAGCTTATAATGATGCTTACGATTTTTTAAAACATACCAATAATATTAAAAAAAAAAACAAGTAAGGCATATCTGAGAAACCTTTCAAAGCAGGTTTTATGTTATTAAGCTAGTAGTAGACCCAAGTATTCAATCACTAATCATGATAAACAATGATCCAGTCCCTTAAACAGTATATTAAGCAATTATAAAAAAAATTACCAAACACTGTGTTAGTACTACAGATGGAAGATTATAATTGATGCATCAATTATTTTGATCAACTCATAGGCTCACTGTGCAGTGGCCAGAGTGATTATTTTTCTGCGATTAAGATTAATCAAATCTTTCAACCCATTTTTAAATGTAACTTTATTGAAACATTTTAATTAATAAGAATTGAGATGATACATTACACCAACATAAATATTATAAGTATCATTACATAAAACATGTTATGTATGGAAGAAGGTAGTAAAAAGATGGATAAAAATAAATTAAAGGGAATAAACATAAAGTGAAATTTACAATTAAAAGAGGATCACATTCACTTACATTGCTGCCTTTGGACAAAGAGGTAATGGTTGCTTCTTGAAGAAGATCAATTGTTACCGCCCAATCTCTAGGTTTCTTTCTATCGAAACCTATCAGGAAGGAGTGTGAAAGGAATTATATGACTTCCTAAAAGATAAAATAAAACAAACCACAAAGGATAGCAAAATAAATAGGTAAAGAATGATAGAATATATAGAACGGAGCATGTAAAAGAAACAAATGGGCATTATCACTTTTTGATTATTCTCTTCTCTGTCATTAGGAAATGTTGAATATTTGTTGATAAATATCAGGAGACTAGAGAGTTATGAGAGGTATAAAAAAAAAAAGTGACTCCTACCTAATAGTTCGTTCATTCTATCACAGATGGCTCTGTCAGTATAAAATGTTGAACATTTGTTGGAAAGTACCAGGAGACTAGAAAGTTATAAGAGGAATAAAATTGACTCATACCATTCATTGTATTTTTACCACCACTTCCAACTAGTACAGTCATTGTTGCGTTGACCAATTTTAACTAAATTTGGCAAGGACACTCTTTGTACCTAGGCCGAACAACGTTATGTGCATAGTTTTTAGATCAAATTATACGTTTCAAGATGGTAGCCACTCAAAAATGTGTCGGTCTCTTTGTTCCACGAAAAGTTCCAAATGCGAGGACCAATTTTAATGACATTTGGCAAGGATATACTTTGAGCCTAGGGTACAGGAATAATACGACAGACATGGTATGAAAAATAAAATTGTATTCATATTATTATTATTATTAGCACCGCGTCTACCTACCCGTTCGGGTTATACACACTTACGCTAATGTGTAATGGTATGGGTGATTGTGAGATGAAATGGAGGACCTACAGTTTAACGTGGAATCCGAACCACGGTGGAGGCCTGTCACTCCCCACATTCACAATATATATTCAAATATACTTTCTAATTCTCTCTCTCCCCCCTAAACCCCAAATATATTTTATTTTTGCACCAAATATGTTCAACATTTCCTAAATTTGAGTATTTTCTTCACGTTTGAGTAAAAAACATTTTAATGTGTAGATGAGATACACTCGAGTTTAAAACAGTGTATGAGCATAAGAATAGATGTATAATTAATTAATATTAGCACTGCTGACTACTACCCGTTCGGGTTATACACTTTTTAAGTACTAATTACGCTAATGGATTAGAAATTGGGAAGGTTTAATTAGAGGAAGTAAACCCGTATTTGCGTGGAGGGAGCGTGTAAAACCATTTAGGAAAAACCACCCTCATGTTCACCCGACCGAGATTCGAACCTTGATCTCCCCGTCCTCAGCAGTCGAGCTCAACACTACAAGCGCGTTAGCCAACTACGCCACTGAGGCGGGTAGTAAATGTATAGATTTAATATATTTACTAGTTTGTTTTTGTAAATGAGAGATGCGGGGGAAGACCACCCAACCTTCTTCCCACCGGGTGCAGGAGAAATCTGTCTAGGTGACGGCCGGATATAGTTAGAATTGATTCTTATGGTGTTTGCTCTTATTATTGCGGGTACCGTGGGGTAGGAGGGGGGGTTGGATCGAGGGAGGGTATTTGCACCCAAGAAGGGTGGAAAGGGACCTGCGCGTTGCATGCTGGGACCGTTTCATCTCATCGTGGTAGCTGGACCACCACCGTTCTCCCTACACAAGTGAGAAGAGACTGCTAAGTGACGTGAGGTTTCCTTGTCTGTCCAATTTGACCGCCGGCCGGTGTCCTTCAAGGTTCTCCTGCGAGTCCAGGTAAGGACTAGGCGCTGTTATAAGGGAGATTATAAACTATAAACAGGGAGTAAAGGAATTGCGAGCTAATGTGTTCATTCCACCCGTTTTTATCAGATAAAACTTCCAAGGCACACATAAATAAATAAAAACGTGGTCTAATTATTTGAATCATTGTACTATTGTAGCTTATTAAGAGTAATAGGCTATTTTCAAAAAGTGATTGGCAAGCATGTCAGCAAAATTCATTTATTACTATAGCAATTAATTATATATTATTTATTAATAACATTTACCATTATTAATAATTTTAGTTATAGTACACATGTATAAATACAATAAATACATACTTATTAAACTATATTTAAGATCATACTAAACATATTCTAAATATTTAATTAAGCTATTTTTAACAGCTACTAAAGAACATTTTATAGACAACTGGAACATTGCGTAACATTGTTAATAATAATGATAATACTAATAATAATGTATCTAAAATTCTGAAAATCAAATCAAGTTACTGGTAAAATATTGTTGAATTATTTCTGTAAATGTTACACCACATTTTAACATTTATGGTCATTGTGAGCAATGAAACTTTTTACATGTTTGAAATTATTGTCAAAATAATTCTACATATAATGACATATTTTTTATATGCCAGTATTTCTGAATGATACATTATAACATATGTATCACTCTTTGGTTTAAATCATTAAAATGATTTATTTGATATCTGATCTGCCACAAAATTACTTTTTAAAGATTGTACTTCAAGTTAAACGTTTTGTATTTATAAGATTGCATCTGATTTATACATTTTTCTGTGTTTACTGGAGTAACTAATTATTTTTTTTCCATTAGACGATCAAGAATTATTATTTAACCACTATAAAAATGATGGACACTATTTCTCTCTTTAATGTTAAGCACAGGTAGATATTATATTAATTGTGTCCTAAGTGAGTATTTAGTACATATCGAGTTTGGTTGAGATTAAAAATTATATAATATATATTTTAAAAAGTTATACACCCTTCTATGGTAATCACATGAACAACTTAATTTATATACTAAACATACACTTGGAAACTCTTGTGTATATACCAAGTTTTTTCAAATAAGTTGAAATAAGTATATTTTTCAAACATATTTTCTCTCTTGCACCAACTTTTCTTAAATTGTGTTCCTATTGAACCGCTTCTTTAAGTTTGATGATTTGTTATGTACTTAACCCAATAATATGTGCTTATATTTGAACGTGAAATATTTTAAAGGCCTTTTTTTTTTCTCAAAATATCAGACACCTTTTTATATTGGGTATCGTCAATTTTATGGTCCATTAATTTTATTTAAATTGAGGGAAACTATAATACTTTTATAATGGAATAAGGATTAAATAATTACTTTATGTATATCAAGCTTATAATATATATGAAAAAATTGAATAACCTTGTATATTTAAAAATAATCAGAATATATTGGACCCATTCATTAGCACCCTCATTAATACAGTACTCACATTTTAAATAAGTCCTAAAGAATTAGTAAGGGTATATTGAGCTTCGATGAACATTTTATAGATCGTTGACCAGTATAATATTGATGACAAGATCAGAGCAAAAAAGTCATATTTTAATGTTTTTCTTACTAGCTTCGGTGGCCGCGTGATCTAACGAGCTACTATCGTAGTAGACTACCAATGACGGGGAGATCTAGGCTCAAATCTTGGCCAGGTAAACTGAGTGTGGTTTTTCCAAAATATTTTTCCTTTCTCCCTCCACGAGAATTCAAGTAAACTTCCTCTAAATATAGCCTCGCTAATCCCTAAAACTGTTAGCGTAATTAATACCCGGACGGGTAGTAAGACGAGGTGCTAAGAAATTTAGATTTACTTATGGCATATTAAGTGGGGACAGAGTTTAGTTTAGATCGGTTGAAACGTACTTGTTTTCAAAGATTTTGACCCTCTCGTTCGTACCAGTTAGCACGCTGTGTTATATATGTTGTACACTCCTTATGACTAATACTTTATATAATTACCACCACCAACTATAGTTTTTAAATTTAATGAACTTTATTTTTACAAAATTTACAAAATATTAGATAGCCTTGGAACAGTGAAGCACCCAAAGGAGGGGTAAGTAAGATATTTACCCCTTAAGAGACAGCAAATATTTTAAATGATAATTTAAAAATACATTAATTAAAATTAGTTGATAAATTACACCTGGATACGGGAATTTAACGCGGAACCTTTGGCTTATCGCACCAATGCTCTACCGCTTAGATATCCAGGATTCTTCTCGTGCTCAAGGTCATTCCTCACTCATAGTTTAAGGTTGAATCTGTGATGGACGTGGGGAAACCGTCAGCTACAATGAGCGACCAATACTATCGCGAGCTATCAGATACCACAGACCATTTGTGACTTGGGAGGGCTGTTATGCTTCCAAGTACGCTCCCTGTGTGTTGAATTCACTTAAAAATATAAACTTTACACTTGACAGATCTTCAATGCTCTATATTTAATTATACTTAAAATTAATTTAAGAAAAGGCTTACAACTTGATATTTAAAAACCAACACCACTACCCACATTTAAAGTTCCCCCAAACGACCCAATTGTAATAAATAAAAAGCACAGAAATAATAGGTTAAATACATTTTAAAGTAGGCCACTTACATATTTTTAATCCTTTCCCTTAATTATCATAAACATATCTCCAAATGTCTCCTAGATTCATTTAATATTCATGAATTGTCTTGGTTCTTAAAAGTCAGGTTTGTGGTCTAGGGGTAAGGTGTCAGACTTCTATGCTGGCGGCCGGGGTTCAATCCCCGGTCCCGGCAAAGATTTATCTGATTACCAAACCCTTCCTTCACCTCTGACAAGATATCTTGTGAATGTGAGGAATGCCAGACCTCCACCGTGGTTCGGATTCCACGTTAAACTGTAGGTCCTTCATTTCATCTCACTATCACCCTACCATTACACATTAGCGTAAGTGCGTATAACCCGAACGGGTAGTAAGACGTGGTGCTAATAATAATAATAATAATAATAATAATAATTAAAAGTCAAGGGGCTGTGCTTCCCCCCTCTCAAAATTTTATTTTGGTTACAGCTTTGATCATATACCCACCCCGAAGTAATTTTTTGATTGTCTTGGACTTTAATTGCTTAGGAAATAATCTCACAGTCTACACGCATATAACTTTTAAGATATTACCTAAGCTTGCCTGTAAGGCGGGTTTACACATGGTTCGTCACATACGTTCATAAAACATTGGTTTCAAGCGTATAATCTGAATGGGTAGTAAGACGCGGTACTAAAAACAACATTGGTTTCGATGTAGTTATTAGCTTCATCATTATACAGACATGTAAGGCGGGTTGCTAACAATATGGGTCATCTTACGACGTTACAGTACGTTCATATAACATTGGTCTCAACGTACATAGTTCTTAGCGCCTTAATTAGAGTGGGATTCTATTTGCTATACATATTTGTAAAGCGGGTTGCTATACGGTTTATCTCACGGCGCTTTGCCAACTTTCACGGACTTAAAACAATGGTTTCAATGTAGTTATTGGCGCCATCCTATATGGGGATGCTATTTGCTGTACATATCTGTGAGGAGGGTTGCTAAATAGTTAATCTCAAGGTACTATACGTTAATAGTACATCAATATCAATTTAAGCCTTGATTGTTTTTAGAAAGCCCACTCTTAACCACCAACATTGATTGAAAGTCACTAAAATTTGACATTATAGAAATATGCTATATTTGATTTAATTTACTAAATATTGATTCTAAAAGTTATCAAAAGCTCCCAATAATACTTCCTTATGGATAATATTGTATAGTTTATTTTAAAATTATTATTTAAACGTACTAATGTAAACACAATTGTAATAATTTGATCGAGTGACCTGGCGGTCTAGGGGTAAGGTGTCGGATATCTGTGCTGGGGTCCAGGGCTCAATCCCTTGTCCCGGCACAGATTTATCTGATTACCAAACCCTTCCTTCACCTCTGACAAGACATCTTGTGAATGTGTGGAATGCCAGGCCTCCACCGTGGTTCGAATTTCACGTTAAACTGTAGGTCCTCCATTTCATCTCACAATCACCCTACCATTACACATTAGCGCAAGTGCATATAACCCGAACGGGTAGTAAGACGCTGTGATGATAATAATAATAATATTTTTATTCCCGCAATTGTTGCCACATTAGTTTCCAGTTTTCAAATAAAGCACTTCCTAGGAAAATCAGACTGTAGCTACTAGCATCATCATTAAATGGGGATGCTAGTTGTTACACAGACAGGTAAGGAAGATCGGACCGAAATTAAACTCACGGCACTATACGTTTATAGAATATCGAGTATGGTAAATTCATGAGCGCTTACCTAGCTTTTAGGCAGATTAGTATAATACTTATTAGAATGATCGCCTCTGTGGTCTAGTGCTTAAAGTTCCTGGCTACAGATCCAAAGGCCCAGGGTTTGATCCCCAACGCTTCAAATATTTTTTTTGAAGCAGTGGGTCTGGAACGGGGTCAAACTCAGCCTCGTGAGGACAAATGAGGAGCTACTTGGAATAAAAAAAAGTAGCGGCTTCGGTCTATAAAACTGAGATTATCGGCTGAAGGGCTCGCTGTGCTGGTCACATGGCACACATACACTATCCGCAAATATCGGTTCTTCATCTCTAACAGACGGCGGCCCCTTTGTCGGTTTGGCCCAATTGTTAGCTGAAGCCATGGAGTGTGTGTGTATATGTATATATATAATTAAAATAATCATCTTACTCCCAAATTTAGTTTCTCAACATCAATCTAATCTACAATTGTATTGATGAAGTTAATCATAGGAGTTATATACATATAATATTTAAATCCTAATAATGATTAGGATAGATATACCCTAATTGGGATTAGAATATATATATATATACATACATATAATTACAATATTACAATTTGTGAGTTGCTCTTGGAGTATACGTACAGTACAAATAATTATATTTTCCGAAATATAGTTTCTCAACATCAATCTAAGCTACAATAACTATTGCATTGAAGAAGTTTTAACATCTATAACTATGAATATTCGATAACCACCCAATAAAAAATAATGAAAAACTTAAAAATAGATATTTGTATTATTAATGAGCTAGAATAAAAATGGTGATTAGGATATATATATATATATTCTAATCCCAATTAGGATATATATTCTATTTTTATTCTAGCTCATTAATAATACAAATATCTATTTTTAAGTTTTCCATTATTTTTTTACTAGGTAGTTATAAAATATTCATAGATATATAAGTTAAAACGTCTTCAATTCAGTTATTGTAGCTAAGATTGATCTTGAGAAACTATATTTCGGAATAAGATAATTATTTGTACTGTACATATGCACCAAGAACAACTCACAACTGAGTAAATGGAAAATAAACTCCACCGAGTATTGCCAGAACAAATAAGTACGTTACTTTTAAGAAACTCTGCTACCAATGAAAAGCAGTTTCTTAGTCGAGGTTTATGCAGTTATGTAACTATTTAGTACATTGATTTCTAGTTTACATTTCAATTTAACATAAGCTAGAATTTTTGTGACTGTCATCTTGGTCTAATGGTCAGCACTCCTGGTATTCTGATCTAGAGGTCCCAGGTTCGATTACCGTTGGTGCCAAAGGTAACTTACCTCTAACGGGAAATGTTCCTATTGTCACCATGGTATATGGTTAATTAGGCTTAGGTTAAGTTTAATATTTCCACTGGCTTCACAACTTCATAATCACTATCATCACGTCATCTCATTGCGGGTATGACTTGTAGACAACCTCCAAGGTATACCCTGTGCAACGCCCTGTTCTCACAGAGTGGCTAAAAATGTACAGCAGATACACAGCGAACGAATTAACTACTGCATCTCCACGATTAAATAAATCGTACGATGAATAAATATGTTATAATACATCTTCCGCACTCGGGGTAGCGTGTTCTAAGGCGTTAGACCCTCAATTGACTGGGTTGTCAGTGACGAAGATATTTGGGTTCGAATCTAGGCTGGGTGTACTGTGTAATCCTCCGTATACTTCAATATGGGTGAATTTATCTCAGATACTACACTCTCCTTGTTGTTAAACGTAATGGTAAAACAAAGAGTTTATCGTGGTTTCTTCCAACGTCATAATGATAAGTTAATGCTAAATGGTGATGCAAGTGATGCAAGGTAAGTTCTAATAAATACACTCCATGTTTATATGCAACAAATTTTTGATATAAAATTGTTAGGCTACCGTATTAGTATGTAATACATTTTTTTCATAAATATTTTATAATCATATTATAACAAACATGAATTATTATTATTATTATTATTATTACTATTATTTATACATACTATTAGTAAATCCTACAAACTGCTAGGAGAAAATTATTTTAGATTGAACTATTTATTTTAGGAAACTATATTATATATATTATAACCATATTAAATCATTTGGAGAACGAGAGGAGAAATATTTTAAGCCTCTTATTGTTTAAATGATATACCAGGGGTCAGCAACTTACGGCACGCGGGCCAAGAGTGCCACGCGGAAAGATGTTCAATGGAATTCTGAACTATTTGTATAAAAATCATATAAAACCTTTCCTTTTAATTAAAATCATTTATGTTATTACTAATTTTAATAAAAGCTTGGTTTATTTTCAATTGTTTTGTTTCAAAATTTTGATATAATGTATTCAGTACTTAAATTTTATAAAACACATTATTATAAATTTTGTATTTATTCTTATTTATTTGATTTGTATTAAAATATTAAATATTCAAGAAACCGTAGTTATTTAATATATTTTATTTAGAAACATAATGTTACCTTTACATTTTACAAGATCAATTTAAATTTATTTGAATAGTTTTACTAGTTAACTAGTATACAAATATAAACGATTTGGGCGCGCTTAGTTTGGTTGGCACGCTGAGTGACTTTGCAATACTAATTCGGCACAACACTTCTAAAAGGTTGCAGAACTCTGTGATATATCATTATTTTAATTTCATTGTATGTAAAAAATGAGTAGCCTGGCCACAATATCTTAAAATGTGTTTTTATTAACATTTTACTGTTTAAAAAATTCAAATTTTCCGTATTGAAACACACATTGCCTGAAACGTAAAACAAAAAAAAATTATTCTTGATATGAAAATTTCAAAATAAACAAACACAACAAATGAGAAGCATATAATGTTTAAATAAGTAATGATAGTAAAATTTATCATACCTACTTTTTCCTGATTAATTACCAAATTCCCTGACATGTATAAGCTACCTATGTCCATAGGAACCCTGAGAGATATCTTCCCTGGCATCATGGATCTACTTGTTTTATTTTATTTTGTAATATGCGTAATATGTACGGGGATGTTTCAATAAATAGGGTAACAATACATCCTATGTGAATACATTTATCTTCTAACCTTATTTATTGAAACATTAGCGTATATTTTTAAAATACTGCACGAATTTAACACTCATTAAATTTTATATCCATCAATCTGGTTCGATTTTGCAAGTACATTCGTCTTTGATGAATTAAACTCATTTCCATCAAATTCGAATCGTTAATGGCAAACGCTTTTTTATGAGAAAAATTCAATTATATATATTTTTAGTGGTTTATTTGTGCACTGCAGCTACTATTTACAGTCCACGACTGCTCTATAAATTAAGAAAGCACATTTTAGAGGAAATATACCCACATTTGAGTCGAATAATAGTGGGAAACCATTTAGGAAAACCACCACCTTTACATTGTAATGATATTGGTTTAGATTACTTTAAATTATATAAAAAGTCATGGATGAAGGTAATTTTTCCTTAAAGTAATATATGTAGAGTATCCTTTTAAGATTCATCCATGAAGAAACACGTGCTTCTCAGAAACAATGGGTAAAGGATTTCACCTTTAAAATATATTTTTTATACAATATTTCCTGTTAAAAGAACAACTGCGCTATTTCCTGTAAAAAGGAACAACTCCGCAGTATTTGACAAGTACGTAGTATTTGGTGAAGACGCCAATTCCCTATACCAATAAGAAGCTAGCCTTCACAACACCTGTCGCCAGGACTCTTTCTATTAGATAGATTTTACACTGTTGGTGAGGGGAGAAACATGCAAGGGGTATGTCACATATAAACCGTTTGTGCATATCAGCCAGGCATCCAGGATCCAAACATCTACACCGGGATCTCCACCCACGCACAAGTCAGAGCCACACACTGGCAGTCACAGTCTAACAAAGTATAAAATAACTTACATTAATATCACAAGTGTGCAGTGATATAAAACATTTAATTGGAATATGTAGAAGTAATTAACAGGTGTCATTTAAATAAACCGTGTGTGAATAAACAGCCATCAACAGTTCTCTTTCTTACATTTATTAATTATAGCGCTCTAATAAGTGCTCGACCACGGAGCTATAGACAGCTGGTTAAACGGTATCTTTTCCGTATAGTGATTATAGGTGCTCGATCACGGAGCTATAGACAACCTTAACATCATCACAGCATTATTATATCAGGGAATTAATCCGTAGTGTTTCAATCGACGCCCAAAGAGGGGCGATTGATTCCAAAGTTTTACAACATATGAACGACCCTCTTCAGTGTCCAAATTGTCTAAGGTGTCAATCTCGTGTTAAACTGGTCTGATGATGATGGGGAGATAATGGCTGGTATCCTGGTCGGATCTACTGAGGGTGGTCTGTTTTAAATGGCTTTCCACTATTTCCAAGCAAATGCTGGTACATTAACTCTAAACGCTTCCTTCTTCATTCTCACCCAATTAGAGTAATTATCATGTATGCGTATAACCTGAACAGGTGGTAAAACGTGGTGATAAAAAGCAAAAGAAACGCTTGAACGGAATTATAAACACGACCTCCTACTCACCAGAAACCCAGTCCATTGTCAGTGTTACGCCTTACACCGTGCGATCACCGTTGCGAGCGTTAATAATTAAGAACGCTGCAAACAAATTAGTTTGAAAACATGTTCAGCGAGTGGGAACAATGAATGCAATGTCTAGATAGATGTATCAGTATGTTAAGGCGGGAGTGTAGAAAACAGGAGTTAAGAGCAGTGTTTTGATAGTTTTTAGCAACCCCCTTTTTTGGTTAAAAGAAATAAAATTATTATCCAGTAGAAACATAGAGTTTAGTTTTCTTTACATGGTTACACCAACAGTTCCTGGAGTTTAATGAAAACTTTTTTTTTTCATCTAATAAAGCTATGCTCATAACAAATATTCAAGAACGGTTGATATCACCATGGGAAGAAAATTAAACTCCAAGCTTCCTCTGGAGCAACATTTTATTTCTTTTTGGCAAAAAAAAAAAAAAATGTGTTGCTTTTCAAAATTATACAAACACTGGCCTTAATTCATGTTCCCTAAGCTTCCAACTAAGTTATCGTGTAGTAGGTAAAATGCAATATGGTTTTTACCAAGAGGTAAATTAGACCTTGGAAATTCTCAAAATACATTTTAACTAAAGGAATAAAATAATTGAAAAAACAGAAACATAAATGAACATTTTGCAGTCAACAAATTAGATACGGAATACTAGTCTTATGTTTATGGTGAAGTCGAACTAGATGGGCGAAAGGTTACGGTTTCTGGAGAGGATCATATTAATTAAAGTAAGATTACCATACAAAGTTAGGTAGGTAAGGTATATGATAGTTACAAGCGTTAGTAAAATACTTTCATGTGTTTATATATGTTCTCAAACGGTTACTTTTGACACATAATAGCGAAAAAATAAAATACTAATATAACTTCATTTTCTTTCAATTATGACATAAAATGTTTATTTGTAGTTTTAAAGCTACCCTAATGCGACGTTTCTTCTATAGCTATTGTATTGAGCCTCAACAATAATAACGCCCATACACCACTGAATAATTATATTGATAAAATTTAACACGTTAATTTTTTTTTTTTTAATTGTTATTAAATAAATATTCTTGGTCATGACTGAATACAAGGATAGAATAGAAGAGAAAAATAGTATTATTTTTCTACGTCAAATAAAAACGTAATTATCGAGAACAGAATCCCCCTCCTTCTATGATCTAAAAGAGTGGAAATTTCTTCTTGTGAATTTATTGCTCTCCTGATACCACTTCAATGGGGTAGTAGAAGGGGGATAACGACGGGATAGGGGAGCGCTTAATACATATGACTTCATTTTGTGTCGGAACTTAAACGCTTCACTTGTGCTATCTTACTTTTCCATCCGCTGTGGAAATGGGAAACTCGATTCCAGTGGTTTATGGTGCCTTCTTGTAAGATAGGCAGTAGTTTTTTTTTTAAACAGGCGTCAGATTTACAATATTCATAGCTCCCTATTTGTATGTCAACATTCTGTCTCAAAGGCACTTTTCTTTGTACTTCATTGACTTGTCAAATCTTAGCATTTTGATCGAAATAATGCATCTTATATCTTAAATAAAAAATAGTATGACACAATCGTACGTTCTCCTATAGTTTAAAAATTTCAAAAATAGATTTGTCAGGAAACTACTCTTAAATTAATTCCCTTACGATAAACAAGTATCCAATGCTATTTAATAATAATATTTAGCACCGCGTCTTACTACCCGTTCGGCTTATACGCTTTAAGTATTAATTACTCTAATGGATTAGGAATTGGGAAGGTTGAATTAGAGGAAGTGAACCAGCATTTGCTTGGAGGGAGAGTGGAAAACCATTTAGGAAAAACCACCCCAGTTCACCCGAACGAGATTCGAACCTCGATCTCTCCATCCTCCGCAGTAGAGCTCAACACGACAAACCAATGCTATTTGCCATGTAAAACCTTCCAGAGTTACCCATTTTGAATAAAATCGCTATTCATTTTCTAGCAATTAAAATTTTCCAAAAACAGTTATTATAAACTAGTCTTCAAAATTATTTTGCTCCTAAAAACAAGTAGGCCTATTCAAAAATACATATCGTGTAAAAACTCCCCATGAACAATATTCTTAAAGCCACTTTTGAAAAAGTTTGTATTTTCAAAAATTAATTAATCAACACATTAGACTTAACTTTAAACTAGATTTAAAATCAGAAGATCTTTTACAGGTATGGCCATTATTAACGTCTAAATATCAAGTTTGAACAAATGATATTAAAACAGTTTTGATATACATATACATAATGGATTGTAAGTCCAACTTTTTTTTTATAATATTAAAATACAAGATCCATAGTAATTTGAGGACAAAAATGGGAAGGATTACAATCATTTCTCGTTATGATACATTATTAATAAATTGGCATATTTGGCTGGAAGGAATATTGACAATTTTAGCTTAATTAGTTTACCCAAATAACTAGTTATTATTGATCGACATCATTAACAACAAACACACATTGGGAAAAGAAAATAATGATTTGTCATGATGTATATAACATAATTCTACATTTAAATAAGTGACTTAGGGAACACATTGTAAACACATTCATATTTAAAGCTCTATATTAATTTTTGAATATTCAAATACGTTTTCTTATGGTAACAGTTTCAAACTTATATAGTACTGTACATAACAAGATTTATTTAAAAATAAATTTTAGGAAACAAAGCTTTCTAGAACCTCAATTCATTTCATAAATATGTTTGATGAAGAAGCTCAACTTATTCCTTTATTCAAATTGTGTGTGGGAGTATATCCCTGAACAGACTAGAAATGTGCTAATAATAGACTTTGAACAACTAAGTGATGTCCTGTCCTTTCTTACCCTTGATAACTGAATGAATCTAATACTTTCTAACAAGTCTCTGATAGTCCTTTCTGTTATTCTCGATAGCTAAATAATTAATGTAATACTTTCTAACAAGTCCCTGGTAGTCTTTTATCTTATCCTCAATAAGAGAATAAATGAAATACTGTCCAACAATCCTTGATAGTCAATCCTGTGACTTATCTTCGATGAGATAATAAAAGTAATACTGTCCAACAATCCTTGATAGTCAATCCTGTGACTTATCTTCGACGACAGAATGAATGTAATACTCTCCAACAAGAGATGATATACAAACCTTGTATTTAACCCCGGGCCGTGTACGTAGGAAAGAGGCCGACCCCGGCTCCATTCCGGCGGCTCACACAGCTTCAATCAATACGGTCCAGGCTGGCGTCACATAGCCCGCTGTTGCACCGATACGCCACGCCTACCTTTCTACCGCGCGCGCAAACACACACACACGCGCGCGCGTTCCGCTGGGGTAGATAGGTGAGTGGTTCAGTTACATGTCCATCAATACCGTTAGAGAGGTCGGTTACAAGTCTAACATATCCCTCCCTAATTGGCAGGGGTCTATAGGTAGACCACAATTTACTGACACTGGTCTGATAAAGTCTAAACATTACTGGATACACTTTACTATATTAGTTGGAAGAAAATTGGATTTAATATCCGTATTTTGTACAGTTTTATACAATTTTTGTTTTTTGGACAACATAAATAAATATTGTTTCAGTAAATACATTCAGTTGAACTCTCTACATGCACCCACTTCGGCGGCCGCATGGTCAAACGCGCTACTCTGCTAGTAGGCTTGACTGCCGATGACGGGGAAATCGAGATTCGTATCTCGGTCGAGTGTATTGAGAGTAGTTTTTCTAAAATGGTTTTACACTCTCCACCCACACAAATTCGGGTATACCTCCTTTATTATAACCATCTTAATCACTAAAACCATTAGAGTAATTAGTACATCAGCGTATAACCCAAACGGGTAGTAAGACGCGGTGATGAAAAAAAGTTGTCAAGGCTTATCATCAGTTTTTTAAGGAGATATTTTATCATTTAAGTAACGAGTACTAAGATTCTATTTAGAAAACGCAATCACTAAAATTTTAATAACCTTGAAATCATGGATTAAAAAGATCAATTTTTACTCCTGTTTTTTTTTTCTTGCGTCTTTTTGATCTTTCTCCAAGCTTCCATGGTAAATAGATTGAAAAATGTTCTAATAAAGGGGTTGGCAAATTTTTTTTGGTATCACGGGCCGTATGGCTTGGAAAAGATATTGAACCAAAAAAAGTTAAATTTATATTTTTTACAATGTTTAGCTTGTCTGACACCTTTTCTCAGTCGGTATCGTGTCTGCCTACTTAGTTAAGGGTCCCCGGTTCGATTCCCGACATGACTGAAAAATTATCATTGATAAAAATAACATTTTAACATTGAGAAATTAACGGCTGGGGGCTGGATGCTGTGTTCATCCTAGTCTTTAGATAGATTATGAGTCATATGAAGCTACAACAGGCCTATCCAGCTGGTAATGGAAAATATATGGCTTGAATAAAAAAAAACTGACTCAGACCATAAGCTGAAAACAGTGATGGATGGGAAAAAATACTTTTTAGCTTATTTTTATGAACACAATTGTTTGTTTGTTAAATATTCTGAGGACCAGATAACATCGGTCGGTGGACTGGATTCAGCCTGTGCGCCATAGGTTTCCGACCACTCGTCTAAGGCGTTCCCCCCACAAAAGACTGGACTTCCGAATACGCGGAGATCCTGGTTGGCTGTGCTGAGGGTGGTTTTCCCTAAACCGTTTTCTACTCTTCCTCCACGTAAATGCGGATACAGTTCATTTAAATTCAACTGTTTTCATCTCTAAAATATACGTATAGCCCGGACGGGTAGTAATACGCGGTGATAAAAAAAAATCCAGAGGCCGTTCGTAGAGTTCCCTCCCAAGTAACTGTGAACCTCACCTGGTTATGCTCACTCACTTTGAGTCAGGATGGTCCTTCGTATCTAACCAGTTAAGCGATGGTGGTCTAAGTTCAATATACCAAGCTAGATTCCCATATTAAGGTATCATTATTTTACTAAATATGAAAATTGATGTCCAGCTATTGGAACAACGTAAGAGATATACCATTGAAGTTTCAAGGATATTCGCGTCATTTTATTATCGCGGGACATATTTTATAAACCCAGATTCACCTACCATAGAGATTCACACAGAGGAATGAACTCGTGTGCTGTTTCACACTGTTTCACACGTTTGTATGGTAAATGTTAGTTATAATTCTATAACTTTGCCCCCTTCATTTAATTATAAAAGAGTTAAAATTATTAGAATATAATCAGTGGCAAAGATTCTGTGGAGAGCTGCATGGAGCCTACGTCACACCATGCCACCCACTTCAGACTAAACATCCATATCCACACCACACTTCACACTACACATCTATATTCACACCACACTGATACCTTCAAACTACACGGTCTTCTTAGAGCCGTTTAGCCCATCTCACAATACCTGGTCATCTTCACACCATGCACCATACTTCACACTACAAAGCCATATTCACACCACACATCCACTTCACACAAAACAGCCTTCTTTGATCCAACAATAGATACCCCTATTAACACCACGCACCATAGATCACACTATACAACCCTCTTCACACCACGCATCACACCGACACTATATAGCCATTTTAACACCACACAATCTACTTTGCATCATGCAGCCCACTTAACACTATACAGCCCCCGTAACATCACACAGCCTTCTTCACATCGTGCAGCCCACTTCACACCACGCATCCTCCTTCACATTATTAGTCTATTTAAGGATGGTTTCTAAAAAAATAAACAAACTTTTGAACATATTAATTATTATTGAAGATGATCACAGTTTTATGACAACTTTCACACAGAATAGGCCTAAAGCTTGTCCTTATTTTGTTTTATTAGTAAAAATTATTTTCACCATGCCTCATTGACATTATTTTAAGTCATGTGTTTCTCAAACACAGTGTTACCCCAATTGAATTACATCATCAATCGTGGCAATTCCTCGTCACAGAAGAGTATTTTCCTCTTTTTAAGTAGAACTATCTTTTAAATACAAAATTATATTTAATCAAAGTTCTTATCCATAAGTATAAAAATAGTGATGATCTATGGAAACTGGAATATAATTATAATCAATGACGAATGGATTCACGTATCAAAATAATAATTATTCTTCCAAACAAACACAGGTAAGTGTTTTCGTAACTTTATTTATTTCCCTTTGTATTACATCGTTTGAATCTTTGAAGTTAAGGCGTACCACAAAGATATTTTAAAAACAAAAATGCAAAACCCATCTAGTTTTACAAGATATGGGGAATATATATTTTTTCAGGAAAACTTACAAATAAATCAGTCATAGAGTGAGTGTTTGGGATTGTACCTGATCAATATGTTTAGTAAACAGGGCACCCTGCTTGTTTCCACCTTACTACGCCACTGAATTATTCCCCAGGGAACCGAGCGGGAAGGCTTAGTGCCGATCCTAGCGATAAACAACGGAACTACCTCCCGCACAACAAATGAGCACTTCCTGCCGGAGGGTAAGTAAGCGACCAGCTGGAGGCAGCTCGAGCCCTGAATTATTTCTGGGGCAATTAAACATTCCGTGTTCCCTATCCCCTATATTTCTCCTTCCAGTCCGTCGGTCACGTGTTAAATACATCAGAATACTTTGTCCACACCGCTACTCGGAGTTTGAGAAGGACTGTTCATTTCGTTGTTAGTCCTACTATATTAATTTCATTTATTCATACGTAAAGCCATGGGATCTGCGACCGTCACTTATGATAGATTAATATATTATAACCAGTTTCGGTGGCTACATGGTCTAAGGCATCACTTCTCGCAATTGACTAGACTGTCGATCACAGGGAGATTGGGGTTCGAAACCCGGTTGGGTGTACTGAGTATTGTTTACCTCAGTGGCTTTACACACTCTCTTTCTCTCTGTGCAAGTGAGGGTACACTTACTTGAAATTTAATATTCCTCATACCCGCTTCGTTGGCCACATAGTCTATGGAGTTACTTTTCGCAATAGACTAGACTGCCTATGAAAGGGATATCTTGGTTCGATCCTGGTCTGAAGTACTGATACTAGTTTTTTCTAAGTGGTTTCCAACTCTCACTCTCTCTCTTTCCACTTCACTCACCCCTAACTCATTAGCATTATTAGTACATAAGCGTTTAACCTGAGCAGGTAGTAGTTGACCTCGGTTGACTTGAGGTAAAGTGCTTGCCTCAGGCACAGATGTTCGTTGCTATAAAAACTGTAAAAACACTGGCCTTTTCTCGCGTTCTCTACATACCCCACCTTGAGGAAATTTTAAAAAGTGATTAAAAGTAGCTTAAAAAATATGGGTACAGTCAAATTCCCATATAGGAAGAAACCTTTTTTGACACAATTTAACATAATTTATTATTTTGTATTGCCTAATTTATCAGAGCAATTTCATATATTCATGCGTCAAGTCATTCGATATGCATCTGTCATTTTTGATAGACGATATAAATACCTATAAGATACTGTGACGTAATTTGCCACCCTACCTTGTATTTCCCTATGTTTTCTACTTTTTGTGAACAATTTCCAATTTAATTCCGTGTGAAATTAAACTCTTCAAAGTTGGTCCGCTGGGTTGCCGGCCTGACTAATGATACTATTTACATCTATTAAATAAAATAAAAGGACGGAAGGAACAACGTAAAACATTGTTTTAAATAATTTAAATAAGGAGTTTTGATTTAAGGAAGAACACTTACCTTTTATTAAACATATTAATTATCCTTTTAAGAAGTGTGTTTGACTCTTGTATTCATTTTCAACGTTAACCATGTTTGTTTTTAACGCATGCGCAGTTCTATCAAACAAGTGAGTAGCGAGTCTCGTGATTGTAAAGGAAGAAAGGAAAAAAACGAGCGCGACTTTTAATTTTGACAGAAGGAAATAGTCATTTAATTCTTTATAAAACTTTGTTCACATTCATTTGGATATAGTTCAATATTTATATTAAACCTGCATTTTATTTTATTTTTATCCCTAGTCCATAGCCAACATTTCATCTTTTGTTTTTTATATATTAGTTTTCTCTTTGGACTTGGAAGTATGAATAGAACATTTTTAAATTTGATTATTGGAAGATTTTTAAATGGAGGGGTGTCTTCTTCATCGGTGTTGGTCCAACATGGAGCCAAATCTGTTGAGCTCCTAATTCAAATTATTTTTAAAGTGAATTAAAGGTTGTGAATTAAAGTACAAGTAGCAAAAATGGAAAGCTAAGTGTGTGTGCAAAAACTAGTTTAAATTGTGGAAGAATTTGAATTACTAAAGTGAAACAAATTTCTGAAGATGGTGTTTCAATAAGGACTAATTATTCATGGGTGAGGTCAAACCAACTCTTCAACTTTAAATTATTATTTTCATTTTTTTCCCCTATAAAAATCAGAATTTATTTACTTTCAGAAAGACAGACTAATGCAGAGAATTAATTAACATTTCATTTTTATGTCTAATTATTAATTTTATTGATTATATATTTTTTCTCTTATTTTTTGTTTCAACAATACTGTTCTATACTTTGTTAAATTAGAATTATAATTACTCGGAATTCCATAGGTAGGATTGGGATGAGGCAAAAAGGCAAACAACAATACATCCACAAAAGTGCCAACAATTGTTATTTTATGCATTTATTTTCTTATTGTAGTCTAAATTACATTTTGCCCCAACAATCCATTTTATCTAAATTGTTCATGTTTTAGTTTTAAGTTCACCCAGTGGTCTCGAGTATTGAAAGTCGTCGTGCCACTGACTGAATTAGCCAAGGTAAATGTTTTTTTCTTTTTGATTACTATTTTTCTCCTTGATACTAGGGGTGGCGCCCAACAAAAACACAATCTTTATACATCTTGATGTTAACTATTGTTACAGCATAAGATGTCAGAAGACATTTTATACTAGACAAAGTAAATTATATATAAAAAATATATAGATAATACACATAGATCTCTCTCACTATAAGGATTTTTTATTACAATACTAATAATAAAAATAGTAAAATAATATCAAAGTTTTCTACAAAATAGTATGTTTCTTATTATTTTAAATTTTCTTCCGACGATATTCCTACTATAGGATCATTAGGTGAATCTTACAGATGTTGAAACTGTTGCACCCTCTCTGAGTCCTCTTATTACCAACCATGAATATAATAAAAGGGAGAGAGTGAATCTAAGGAACAAGTTACAGGGAAATTATGAGAAATATGTAAATTTCAAAAATATTAATTCTAACTCGCACAAACTTTGAATCAATCAATAATAGTGGATGTCTACGAGAATGAATATTACATAGAGACTCTAGCGCCCAAGTGGCGACATACAAAATATAGAGGTTTTTTTATTAAATAGAACGATCATAATAAGATAGCTAGTTTCAGAAACAGAATATTAAAGTCGTATATACAAATATTTAAGAGTTGAAAATAAATTAGAGTCCATACTACGAATTCGATACAATATACAAGTTTATCCTGCCATTGTCCAGGTCTATGACAATGGTCCGTCGTCGATCGTAGATGATATGATAGTCAATTTGGCATACTTGCGTAGCCCTTTATATAGGAGTTTCGTTGCACAGGAGGGGAGGTGGGAGAACAAAAACACACGCTAGGTGACGTCAACGATGTCTTCCAACAATCACGTACACCATTGTTTATACTGCTCCATTGGAATATCAGCCAATTTCTTCAATCATCCGATGTTTTGAAGGTGGTTCCTCTTCCCACCGTCAGAGGCCAGGTAAATGGTTACTCGCAAGTAGACTCGGGGTGCCGGGATGTCTTGTTGACACATCGTATCTAGCTTGATCCACTCGTCGGCTTAGGACGCCAGGTGTAGGCCAGCCTTGCAGGTTACTAGTGTAATCAGATTCATTTGGTAATTACATGAACAAACTATTAACATTGAATTGGATTAGGTAGTGAAATATATTGTCCGGCATTGTTTTATCATGTCTTATTAACCTACGTGAACTACAACAGAGAAGATTATCATTGTAGGGATCCTAATAGAATTGTATTTATTGGAGCGGGTAGTATGATTTACTGCGATATATGCGTTAACGTCACTATGGGGTGGGGTCCTATTGTAACATTATTCAACGTAATGTTACAAAACTAAGCTCAAATACCAACATTGATGGTAGAAGAACACTTAATCCAGCGTAGGAATAAATTAAAGTAAATTTTATCAACATTTTGAACTGTCAAGATAGTGATCTTACTTTGGTGAGCTAACTATATTCTAATATTTATAATATGACGTGTGTTAGGCGTATTGTTTACCGTCTTCCTGAACACTGGTTAGGAAAGTTTAGAATACGCAGACTAATAGACCCGGTTGGAGCTAACTTTAATTAAAAAAAGTCAGACATTTAAAACTCATTAGCATATGCATTTCAAGAAACCCTTCCTCATCCCTCTTTGCTCTTCCCCTTGTTCAGGGTAATTAACTCGAATTTTCTAAATACACTCAGTATCGTCATACGAATCACACGCTAGCTTATCCTAGTACGGAAACGCAACCAAACACCCACTCTTAAAGTAAAGGATTTAAAAACTGTTTCAGGATTTATTTTTCTTAATAAATTCGTTCAGAACAAAGAATTATGAATGACTTGATCTAATCAGACGATAATTAGAAGGATAATTCGAAAGAAATACAACAGCATTCAGACCTGCCTCGATGGCGTAGTTAGCTAACGCGCTGGTGTCGTGTTGAGCTAGACTGCCGAGGATGAATAAATCAAGGTTCGTATCTCATTCGGGTGTACTGGGGATGGTTTTCCCTAATTAGGTTTTCACTCTCACTCCACGCAAAAGCTGGTTCACTTCCTCTAAATTGAACCTCATCTATTCCTAGCCCATTAGTGTATTTATACCTAAGAATATAATCTAAACGGGTAGAAAGACGTTGTGCTAAATAAATAAATAAACAGTATTCAACTAAACAGAGGATTTAAACAAACCCTTAGATTCAGTGACGTAACTAGGGCTGGTATCACCCCCCTGGACCTACTCCTGTACCAGGCCATACAGAATACTTAGTAATATTTTTTGTAATAATAATACTTGTAAATCGTAGTTCTCGGGTATCACTGAAAGTAATGGCAATAGTAATGACATAAAAAATTTGTAAAAGTTAAGATTACACCTTTAATTACAATATTATAGGAATAACCGAAATATATTTCCAATTAAACAGTTTCATGAGGTTAAAGTGAAAATTTGGTAGTGAAAACAATAGAATTCGAAGTAAAAATTTATCAACTAAATCAAAACTATGTTCATTTTAATTCTTTAAACTTTACCGTTACATGAGATACATTAATGGATTAGGTTTTTATAATCAATAACGGTCCAAATAATGTATAATTTGTATACAAATACATATTTAAATATACTAAAAATATTGTAGCTAGAATACCACATAATTTGACCAAATCAGCGACTTTAAAAACACCATATCCAACAAAACCAAATTCGCGGGTGGACGAAATTCGAAACGTCATCGTAATTGGGTAATAAATCCACTATTACCGGAGCGCGTACGCATTAGAAGGTTTAAAAAAGTATATTAACATAAAGTTGTCTTTGTAGACATATTGATACAGTACATGTAAGCTGTGCTTACAAAAACTTTTTTGTGGTCATAGCTAAATATAAAGAAATTGTTTTTAAATGATAAATTTCCATCGATACTTTACACAAAGTTTGTATGGATTGTCACTTTAGTGTAACTTCCTATTATGGTGTCACCCAGTGTGATCCGCACCCCCCCCCCCCCCCC
>CABEEJ010000081.1:48326-63297 GCA_901482245.1 Timema douglasi | reverse complement strand
GAGAGGGGAGTAGGAGTTGGATACCACCCCTGCTTTATGGCATGTATAGCCCGGGGTCGAGGCGCGCTACCCACTCGCCATGAGTGTTCCTTTGTACCACAATGACCCTTTCAGAGTGGACAACCTCCCTATACATCACTAGAGAATAAATTATAGAGGGATGTGGGTTTGTACACGTAACTAAACATTCATTATTATGATATAATATAATAAATTATTAATACCCAAAGGTAGAACCCTGTAAAAATGGTTTTATTTTTAGTTAAATATGGTTTTTTCAAATATCACTTTTCTGTTTTATTTTGTGTTTATTCAAAATTACATGTTATCTGAGGTGTTTAAGTATTATTTACATATTGAGACAATGAATACAAAATTAAAATTAATAATTGAAACCTTTTATATTTGCTTTAAAATTCGTTATCAGGCTTGTCTACCTATTTCACAATTTTGTAGCCTAAAGTTAGCTTACACTACAACAAAATACAAATCAAATTACAGCATGATCAACATTTCTGCTTAATTTCTTGTTTATTTAAAGAGTTTATTTTGTAAAAGCGGTGTTATTTTGTTTTATACGATGATTTCGTGTAACAAGACAATTTCGTTTTATTTCGTTTTTCAAAAACATTGTAAATCATATCTAAAAACTATCAAAGGAAAAAGTACTTGATTCCATCTTTGTATGGTACTTTTCGCTTTATCATCTCTCACCATTTTTACGGGGCTCTACCCATAACAATTTAGTTCAAGCTTAGTCTCCAAAATATGAACTTTATTTCCACGTTCAAGTTATTATTATTATTATTATTATTATTATTATTAAGTGTTCTGTCTTACGAAAGGTTCATTCCTTTTGTCAGTGAACTTAGATCACCAATGCACCCTGTCCTCTGCCTCCTCCTTCAGCTCTCAGAATTCCTTTTTCCCTTCAAGTCATCCAATATTTGAATCCTCCTTCTTCCTAAGCTCCTCTTTCCCTCAACCTTTCCTTCTATGACGTCGGGTGGAAGACAGTTATCATAGAATCAATCTATGTACTTCCCCATATCAAGGTTATCGAACCAAAATGTTATGTAGAGTTTCACTAGTTTGATTTGAATTTATGACTTAATTTAATGCCAGAAAAATTAGTTTTTTTGCTGTATAATATGCATTTATAAAGTTAAATTTCCATATAAAGGTTAGCTAGAAACGTTACTAGATCAAATTTACCGCATTCGTGCGTCAGACCATGTGATCTACAAATGTAAGCCTAGAGGGATATTATTAATACCTACAATAATAACATTAATACAATAATAAAATGACTCGTTTTGGTGGCAAAATGGCACGGTGTCCCTTTCGCAATAAATATGACTTCCGAGGACGGGAAAATAGAGGTTTGAATCCCGATTGGGTGTACTGACGGTGGTTTTAGCTAAATGGTTTACTTCTGAAAATTGAAAATTGAAGTCTGGGCAGGAGAATCGAACCTGGTATCTTTGGCTTAGCACGCCAATGCTCTAACCACTGAGCTATCTGGGAATCATCCCGTTCTCAGGGTCATTCTTCACTCATATTTTAAGGCAGTCTCTATGATGGACGTGCTGAAATCTTCGGCTATAAATGTATGGTTTTTATTAAGATCACGAGCTATCAGATAATGCAGCCACCTTCGACTCAGTAATTGGCTTATTGCAGCCATATGAACATGACCATTACCATAGGCACGGGGCGAATCCTGGATAACTCAGTGGTAAGAGCATTGGCGTACAAAGCCAAAAGTCCCGGGTTAGATTCCCGTGTCCAGGTGTCATTTTACAATTTTCAGGATATGATATCTAGATGGAGAATTCCTCACTAAAAAAGCATAAATAATAGCTTCGGCTATTTGATTCTTAAATGGCTTACGCTCAATATCCATGCAAATGTGGGTACACTTCCATAAGTGTCCTGTGCTGGGTGTGGTAAATGGGATGTCAGTTAGAAAACGAAGGGGGTGGGATAATTTTCCTTTGAGAATCTTTTTTTTAACAATAATTTACAATAAATTAAAAACAAGAAAAATCATTGATTCATTTTAAAAGATTTTTGTTTGAGAAACCAACATAAGTTACTATGCCATACGTCAGCCTTACTAGAAACAGTATCTCAAGCCTACATTAACCATTATCCTTGGAATAACCATCGACGTGGCTTTTTATATAAAAAATAATAATTTGGTGCTTCGTTGTTGGTATAGGAACCTACGGCAACCATGCTGAGCATGCCTATTCATGTACACTTCCTCTAAATTCAACCTTCCTCATCAAATAGCGTATAAAGAGTACACATTAGTGTAACTCAAACAATTAGTAAAATGCTGTGCGCTATATATATATTGTATGTAT
The DNA here is from genome assembly GCA_901482245.1 of Timema douglasi. Classification (NCBI taxonomy): domain Eukaryota; kingdom Metazoa; phylum Arthropoda; class Insecta; order Phasmatodea; family Timematidae; genus Timema; species Timema douglasi. The sequence continues at coordinate 60,925 of CABEEJ010000081.1, read as the reverse complement.
GTATGTATGTATGTATGTATGTATGTATGTATGTATGTATGTATGTATGTATGTATGTATGTATGTATGTATATACGTTAATAAAGAAAAATGTTATCAACATTGGACGCAAAAATGTTTGTATTTTCTAAAAACCTCTTTCTATGAAGATTGGACTATATAAGTGTGAATGACCGTGCTATTCGACTACAATCTAACGACGGGAGTGACTTTAAATTACCTATAAAAAATAACGTGTCTTGACATTCTGGCGTCCTGGTCGCAAGAATAACCGTAACCTTGGATGAATAAAAAAATTGTTTACATTAAATTTTATGTTCTCATTTTCCAACCTCGCTCAATTACTTTTTTATTTCTGTGCTCTACGTCTTAAGACCCGTTTTGTGCTACTCGCATATTTACACTAAGAGAGTAGGAATTTTGCTTGGAGGGAAAGTGAGAAAAATATTTAGGGGCAAAACCTGCTCAGTAAAAGTGTATGGGATTTGAGTCCCGACCTAACTGTCAGAAGAAAACCAAACAAGACGAGACTGTTGCCTTTACCCGTGTGGGAACCTAGGGAAAACAGGGGTGTCTAATTTTTTTTTTCCTTGTGAAAAGGTCACTTGGTCAAAACTTTAATTTGGCATGTCGCTAGTGAAACCACCTTGATATGTTGTCAGTTAAAAAATAAAAAGGCAGCTAACACAAGACCTAGCATCTGGGATCGAAGTTGAAGCGAACTTTGAACACACTTACCCTACCCTTTTATCGGCCTAGATATATCATCCACCCCACTATTGTCTCCAAACCAATGTTCAAACGATCTTGTTCGCATGTAGCTACCTCGATAATATATTTATTTTTCCGACACATCTAACTATCAGTTTGAGCAGATATTTACTAAATACACAAATGTGGTAGGTATGAGGAAGGTAGAATTTTGGAGGAAATGTTCCAGCATTTGCGTGGAGGAAGAAAGGTATACCATTTATGCATGTATGTAACTGGTATCTTGGCTTCAGTCTCGGGTGAATTTAGTCAAAGTGTCGTTGCAAATCTACCCAGTGTTGCCGAATATGAAACGAACAATCAGAAATATTTGAATGAAAGCAAACGCTGGACCAGCTGTCTCTAGTTTCTGTCGCAACATTGTGTTTACTGATGAATACAAGTTAACTGTAAATGGAGAAGAGTTTTTAATGTATGACTCAGGACATCAAGATGATCTTATACTTTTATTTTCTACTCAAAGAAACTTACAGCTTCTTGGACGTTCCAAGCATTGGTATGCTGACGGCACCTTCAAGACTGTTCCACCCCTATTTGAGCAGTTGTATATCATTCACGGATCTGAAGCAAATAACTCCATCCCACGTATGCACTTCTAGCGGACAAGAGACAAGGAACTTATTCTCGTCTTTTAAGAAAGGTGAAGAAGCTAACCCTAAGACCTTTATGGCTGACTTTGAGCTGGCAGTGATAAATGCAGTGAAGGATGAGTATCACAATACAAATTATCGTGGCTGTTTCTTCCATTTTTGCCCGTTTATTTTTCGTAAAATTCAAACAAATGGTTTGAGACAACGCTATGAGAATGATGCCAATTTTTCACTAAAGCTTCGCATGTTACCCGTTCTTGCGTTTGTTCCTACTGAAGAAGTCATGGACACTTTTGATTCCTTGTGCAATAGCAATGTATTGCCCCGCGTATTGCCCCGCGTCTTACTACCGGTTCGGGTTATACGCTCTTACGCTAATGTGTAATGGTAGGGTGATTGTGAGATGAAATGGAGGACCTGCAGTATAACGTGGAATCCGAACCACGGTGGAGGCCTGGCATTCCACACATTCACAAGTAGTGATTAACAGCCTATTATAAATCATTTTGAAGATGTGTGGGTTGGTCGTCCAGATTGTCGTTTGGGCCGCCGCCCTCCAATTTACTCACACCAAATTTGGAACTGTTATGATAGTATTCTTCAGGGGCTACCCAAAACAAACAATATAGGAGGATGGCACAGAGGCTTCCAACAACATATCTCTGCAAGCCAACCCAGTATTTGGGAATTCATCTCAGCAATCAAGATGGAGGAGTCTCTCAATGAGGTGCGAAATGAGCAGTACATCAGTGGGCAGGAACCTACTTGTCAAAGTAAGAAATACCGAAACAGTATGGAAAGGTTTAGGCGAATTGTTGCTGTCTGGGCCCAACATGGGAACGTGTGTGACTATTTGCGAGCTGTTTCACACAACATAGGGTACTAATAGTAGTTTATGTGTAAAGACTAGTTTTTAATGAAATTTAATAACTTGAAAATGTTTTTTTTAATGCTTTTGCATCCATAAAAAATATTAACATTCAAATAAATAGCCAATAAAAATAACAATAAATTTATTTCAATTTGCTAGGTTGTGCTGTGTCGAAGTATAAAAAATAATTTTGTTTAGTGATTTAAAAAGGGTTTGTGCATTCATAGATTAAAAAAAAATTACGACAAATATATTTTGAGAAAACTTGTTTTACGATAGCTATTTTGGAAGTGTTGGTAATGTTAGTAACTATTAAAATAAATAACCAATAAATATAAAAATTATAGAACACATTTAAATGAAATCATTGTTGATGTCTTAATGTTTAAAAAAAAGTTTAACATTTTGATTTATATATTTTTTTAACTTGTTTTACGATAGCATTTTTCGATAGTTTTTCAATGGATAATATTTTTGAAAAAATAGTCCTCGATAAAATAGCTCCGGAAAACTCGCAATTCGTTAAATTAATTTTTCGAAAAAAAATCAATTTGCAGTTCACAAAATTAATTCTTCAAAAAATTGATTGTTCGAAAAATTAATTTTCGATTATTTGACTGTCGAACAATTGATTTTCGGAAAATTCACTCCGGGAAATTGATTTTAGAAAAATTTTGTTTTTGACAAACATATCGTTCGGAAAATTGATGATTCGAAAAATTGATTTTTTATCATATTACTTTCGATGGTTTTATATTCGATGAATTGATTTTGATAAAATTATTTTTCTATAACTTGTTTTGGAAAATTTAACCTAGACCCCTTTATTAAAACCCTAGATACCAACTAAGTTATATTCTGATCGGTCAAATGGTTTCGGCTCTAATTTGAAATACAGACAGGCATAGTGAAAAATAACTTTTCCTGTTTCAGGGGGTCATGAAAGGTCGACATTTATCAAAATCACGTTTTTTTATGATCACAATATTTCTCTCTTTTTGTGATTGAGAGAAAGTAAAATTTTATTAATGAAAATTTGAAGTAACTTCTAGAAAACACAAGCATATTTTTTGCAGTCGACATTGATATAATTTTTTATATTATTAGTGCTATTTTATAGGAATATTTAATATTCATTAAAAGTTATATTCATATATCCCATGGCTTGACGTATGAATACGTATAATTATCATATATGAACATTTGTAAGAAAATTAGGTTGTACAGTACATACACCCCTAGTTCCCGATAGCAAACAATCACTTGGTTATGTTTATTTGTTTTAATTAGTTAGTACCTATTAATAATTGATAGTCTGATTAAAAGTGTCTGGTGCTTCAATAAGAATTATTAAACTGGACATCTAATTATGCCCTAAATTATTATATAATAATTACATCGTTATTATTTATTATGAATTAATATACGATGTAGGAACAATTATTACACTATAATGCAAAAGTCTTATTTATTTTCTCAAATAAAACAAACATTTTAAGAATTCAGAAAAATAAATCAACATTTTCGCAAATAAAAAATTATAATATTAATGTTAAAATTGCTGATTATTCTTTCCATATCGATCCTTGGGGCTATCGATCCTACGATACGTGTACTGTATCGATATTTTTCTTGCAAAACTAAAAATGAGTAACGTATCAATCAATACATTTCTCTCGATACGAGTATGGCGTTGATACTATCTTGCGGTACTAAAAATGGTTGAAATAGCAATACTTTTCTTTATATATTAAGGTGGGATGGAACGGGACGCGATAAAAGTCCAGTGTTTATGGCAACACTTTTTTTATTTTGCGAAAATAAATAAAATCTTGCTCCAGTTCAAACACAGAGTTTAATTTTTTTCACATGTTGATATCAACAGTTCCTGAATTTCTGTCATGAGCATGGCGGCATTATCTAACAAACTTTTTAAATTAAGAGAAAAAGTTGTCATTAAATTACAGGACACTCTTAACAGATATTCAAGAAATTTCACCATGGGAAGAAAATTAAATTGAATGATTGTACTAGAGCAATATTTTATTTATTGTGGGAAAAAAAAATCCATAAAAACTGCACAAACATTGGCCTTTTCTCGCGTCCCCTTCCATGCCAACTTAACAATGATAAAATATATAGACATTTATTTTTGATGCCATATCCTTACGCAAAACCATTGTTTTAACCAAATACAAGAGCGTTGACAACATAATGTATAATTAAAAACTGGTGATAAATGAAGACGCTAATTTCCAAGTGTGTTTGAAATCATAACCTCGATTCTATTTAACACATACCCAACTAATTGCGCGCACCTAGAAACTCAATTACTGTCGCTACGATGAAGTAAAGAGGGGAGTGTAGGTGAACGTGGAACTGTAATTGAATTTAAAACAGGATTTGCAAAAACACACAAAACACAGTAGTCAAGTACTAATAGCCAAGCTTGCAACCCGGTCATAGCAATTATTGTTGTTGTTGGGGTGGGGTAGGGTGGGATATGATTAATTTAGTTGTAAATTACGGCCACGCGATGGAACCACATTCGCGCAAGCTATATCGAGTTCGCGTGTTGTTTTGATAACGGGGGCGAGGATATTTCATCCGGTTTGTTTGCGAAATGTAAAACTGATATTTCAGCGAATGTGAAAGATTAAGTACTCAAATACTGTTTTAAGTTAAATTATGTATCTGTGTGCATGTGTCTCTGTAGGTCCCTTGGTTGTGTTTATATATGCTTCATGTATGGGTGTATAGATCCTATCTATGTGTATGAATACTCTATAGTTATGTGTTAGTGTGGATGCGTGTAGGTAATATATTATATATATGTGTGAATGTATGCATGAATGTCCTATGTATGTAATCTATGTTTATCCTATGATTTTAAATGTGTGGGTGTAATGTGAGAAAGCACTGAGGAATTAATTGTTCACCGCTTGTTGGCAGACATGACGTACGCTAAGCCTTGTGATCTATATGTTATATTATAGAAACCAGTCGTTACACCTGACAGAACGAACACCACGTTTAATTGGAAAGAAGACTCGTCAACTTTCATTTTCTCGATGTCTGTAGAAGAGGGGGGGAGAGAAAGTGGGTGTGGAAGGAGTTCACATAGTTCCGAAACAATTATCTTGAGTGCTCCTGGATGCTAGCTAGACATCAAACCTGACGACGACACATCACATCTTTTCGAAATAAGCTCTGTGATAAATTGAAAACTGTGTGAGCAATGTATAAAATTGTAAAAGCTTTCGACAAAGCAGTTTTGATCAATAAACGTGACCTTAAACATCATGCCCTTATATAAGTTATATTTTGCTTTAATTAAGGCAAAAAGATTTGCTTTTAAAAACAAACAAGTTTTAAATAAATTACTCGGAGTATCATTAAGTAAATAACTTTTTTTTTAATTCATGTGAAAGAAAATAATTTGTTCATAAATGAAATAACATTAATTAATCCCCTACATAAGTTTTAGAATAAATATATAAAATGTATTTTTTACTAGATGATTTCTACCCCTCTTCAACGAAAATTCAGGTTCATCTATTCTAAGCTATACCTTACTCCTCCCTTACCCATGACTGAAATGAAATTCAAACATCCAAGACAGCAAGAAATAAAATGGAATCGCTTATAAACTATTTATGTGGCTCGATGTTTACCTAATCTGGAATATTTATCGCAGATAAGAGATCCGTTTACCATTTTGAGGAAACCATGACGATCTTCTGTGAACTGTCACCGTACACCCCAATGCCTGCCGGTAATATTACTGACCCCCAAACCCTATCTAAACTTATACGGAAGCAACTAAAGGAAATAAAATTGTTCTCAAATTGTTGTTATAATGTTAATTACACCACGTATTGCTACCTGTTCAGGTAATACGCATATAGACTAATTATTCTAATGAGCTAGATACGAATAAAACTAAATTTAGAGGAACTGTACCCGCATTTGCTTGAAGGTAGAGTGGAAAACCACTTAGGAAAAAAACCTCAGTACACCCCACCAGGATCCGAGCCCCGATCTTCCTGTAGTTGGCAGTATAATTTATTGAAAGAGTGACACCTTAGTCCATGCGGCCACCGATGCAGGCGATGAGCAATAGTCATTATTTTAAATATTAGATTACTCATTTAGACGCGAGGACAAATTTTACATGACAAACCCACGTAATCACTGTTTGAAATTAATTTTTCCACATAAGGTCAGCGTTGCAAGCCCTATGACGTCATATTTAGCCAACATTGTTGTAATGGTAAGGGGAAGGAGAGGGGGCGGGCGCGGTGATTTAACTGGAAGGGGTCTTGCAATGCAGGGTGTTACACAAGGAGGGGTAACTAGTTGTTGAATAGGACTATAAAACGTTCCCCCACTCCCCGTAACCCCGCCATGTGTACGTGCATTGGTGTGTATACAGTGAGATGTTTGACCATATATGATGCAGCATCGAGGGAAATGTTCTGTTGTCACAAGCACCTCCCCCACCCCCGCCCTTAGCCAACATTTCACCGCCCTCCCGCCTCCCTTCTGTACGCGGTGAAATATAGCATCGCGTTGTTCTGGACTTGATGTTAGAATAGGCGAGAAACAAACAAAAGCTTCTGGCTAGATTTGGTTAAAACTTGCTTCAGGGACTTTTTAGTGACAGTTAAAAAGTTATTTTTTAAAAATTGGTCCAGTATCCATCGACCTCACAAACATATTTTGTAAATTTTACAAATAAAGTCATACCTAGCTTGTCTAAAGGGGTAGAACGTATCCTTGATGTGGATGAACCCATTGTCATTTTTAATAACTTCACCCGCTTCGGTGAACACATGATTTAAGGCGCTTCTCTCTTAATAGACTAGACCAGAGATTTTCAAAGTGGGGTCCACGAGATTGTCCAGGGAGTCCATGACATACATTTATATAGTTTTTAGATCTTATAGAATTGTTTATAAATGGATAAATCCCTGGCGATGCCTTCCCATATTAAACTTCGGTGCAAAAAGTGAGGCCTAAAAGTAAGCGGGGGCATAGGGGAGGGGCAGTGTTGGCCACGTCCCTTGTGCCTACAATTTTGAAAGGAGCATTTGAGCATTCACTTTTAATTTTAGTTTTCTCGTCAGCCAGTACAAAGAACTTTCAGCTTTTCTTGGTATAAAATTGTGAAATGAAATTGTCTTTGTGTTGAATCAAACTTAATTTCAATTTCTTTAATAAATTGTAATCAGTCATTATAAATGTACAAATGTAATACGTATATATTATTTAATTTTTATTTGTAATTCTTTTTACATTTATTAAAAAATATATATTACTGTTATCAACGGCCACAATTGGAACGCAAGTTTGGGTAGACATTTTATGTTGTGAGTGGGGAGTGACATAACGAATGTTACGAGGATTGTTATGATGAGTCAATAAACAAGTGAACTATAAGCGCTGACTAAAAAAAAAGTGTCAGCATTCCATAGCTAGAAACCGGGCCCAGTTAAATGGGAGGGTTTGGAGCCTCTCAAGGCTGACTGCAGGAGATTGCCACGGGGTCATGCGGGTTAAGTCATTGGGTTCATCAAGTATCAGTCGAGGCTGCCGCTTGAGCCCAGGAAACCAGGTGCAGGGACCACCTAACAGTCAGACAGGCCCATTGGGTAAACCTCATAACACCTCGTTCGGTCACTCGCTTTTCTATTTTCACTAAGTTCTTCATTTTAACTTAATTGTAACATCACATTTGTAATAGTATATTATTATCAATAAACCTTCTAAAAGCCAAGTCTAACGTCAATCACGAACGCACACAAGTAATTCAGATTTCTCTCATGAACTGTGACATTATGTCTTAAAGTGTACATTTATATTATTTTAATTTACATTGTAATTATTTTTACATTAAAAAAGTTACTATGACCCATTTATCCCTGTAATATACTATACTTTATACAAATCATTTATCCTATATCAAAGGGTCTGCGAATCAGCTGTTGCACTATAATCTATAATGTTAATAATCTTGAACTTTATCAACATCTCACCATCTTTCAAGGAATGAAAAACTCATAATACACAAAACAATAGCTATACCAGTTGTACTCTATAGTTGTGAAAACTGGTGGGTTAAGCCCACACTTTGATACCCTGATTATGAGTGTCCTGCTGCTTCGCTAAGGATTAAGCTATACACATAACTAGGTCCATAAAGTATTAAATTGTTATTACATCATTATTATTTTTAATGATTTACTATATGATGGGTGACCTGGCGGTCTAGGGGTAAGGTGTCAGACTTCTATGCTGGCGGCCGGGGTTCAATCCCCGGTCCCGGCATAAATTTATCTGATTACCAAACCCTTCCTTCACCTCTGACAAGACATCTTGTGAATGTGGGGAAGGCCAGGCCTCCACCGTGGTTCGGATTCCACGTTAAACTGTAGGTCCTCCATTTCATCTCACAATCACCCTACCATTACACATTAGCGTAAGTGCGTATAAACCGAACGGGTAGTAAAACGCGGTGCTAATAATAATAATAATAATAATAATAATAATAATAATAAATGATATAGTTACAAATCTATTAAAATGCAAAAGTTATTTATGTTTTCTTTACCCGCTTTGGTGATCACATGTTCCAAGGTGTCACTCCAGCAATAAGCTTGACTGCCAAAGACGGGGAGATCGGTGTTTGAATCTTGGTCGGTTTCACTTAGGGTATTTTTTTCCAAAATGGTTTTACACTGTCCTTCCACGCAAATTTGGGTAATACTCCTCTAAATTCGATCTTCCTAACACATTAACGCAACTTAACTAACTTAGGGACAAAGGGGGTTTCGAGCTTTGTTTATTTTTGCTAACAAAGGGGAAGGGAGTCAGAACAATGTAAGACAGAGAGGGAAGGGCAAGAATGGCGCAGTGACCTAGCCACTACAAATGGACAAATTATAATTAAAAGTGTCGATACGTGAATTCAATGAACTTATTGTCAAATTAAAAATAGTTCAAAGTGTCTTATAACTAAAATAATTCATGTTCTCACTAATAATACTTTTTAATTTCAATTAAATGTAGATTAAAATACATTATTTCATTAATTTTATAACTTTTTAAATTTTACCTGCTTAGTACAATACATTTAAATTCATTTTACAACAATTATTTCGCACCATTAATTTATAGCTCTACTTTAATAATAGTTACAAGCAAATTATAAATTGCATAAAAAATAATGGTTATTCCTCTGAACAAACTATAATTGAAAAGGGTAAACAAATATAGCATAAGCAAAAAACGGGGGAAGGGTGGGTCGGGCGTTTGCCTATTTTTGCTTACAAACGGGGAAAGTGGGTCCAAAATGGCCAAAAATGTGTTTTACGTAATATTTTAACGTTCCCCCGCTTCCACTCCCCCCAAAAACCATGTTTTTTTCAAATATAAAATGATAAAAGATAAATTTTAGTAAAAAAAAAACCCTAAAACATTATATTTGGTTAAAAATGTATCTTTTTCGAATATGTAAAGAAAATTCGAATCGAAATCTAAGATTATTATTTGTTGTTATCATAAAAGATTAATTTTAGTTTTTAAATTATCCACTAACGCGTCTAGGTGAATAGAAAGGTTTTGAGAAAAATAACAATGAACATTATTATATGTTGACATATTAATATCCTTGCTTTATAGATGCCATCTGTCACTATTTGGTGTTAAAATACAGTAGCTGTTCTAAAAATGATAATATGTTGAAACATGTCATATTTAGTGAGAGATTTCGAATCGAAGTTTTCTTATTCCTTCAAAATGTTTTGAAGATATGAAAGTTATCGTGGGTATCGAAGTCAAAGCGAAGGATATTTGCCCTTCGACTTCAACATTCGAAGCATTGCACACCCCTTCTTTCCTTTAGTTATAAGTACAGTATATATACTTTTCTTAAAATACTAAAAATGAGCAAATTGTCGATACTTTTCTTTCGATACCACATCCCTTTAGTATATCCAACATAAGAATGGTACTAGCTGACAGCCATAAAAGTGACCAAATATACTTTCATTTATCCTTACACCAAGCCATATAATCTGCAAGACCATATGTTGAACAGTTGTCAATGTTGGCAGTTAAAACTTTGACACGATAATATTACATTAGGCTATCTTATTTTTTTAATGTATTTAAAATTATTAAATTTTGGTTATGAACATAACCATTTGGGCGTTTCTTTTATTTTAGAATTAGCGTTTATAGTTCACTTAAAAATACAAGAGCTTGTAGAAGGTTGGCTTTACTTAAAAAAAAAAAATATGGTGGATTTACGAAACTAAGCTGAAGCTTGATGACATGTTAACAACTGGTATTCATGCACTCATATTTACAAACATTAAATTTTTACATAAATATTTTGTATGGCTTTTTCTCCAATTTATTAATAAAACATTAAATAATTAAGTTATAAAAATATAAAACTGTAAATTTAATTAATTATTTATTCGTTGCACTACATATTCATTTCTCGTTACCACAATAACGTAACAAAAAAAAAGTTATATTTTTGTTCTTTGAATTAAAAAGCCAATTATACAATAATCCTTAGTTAAGTATTATTATAAGCGTTTGATAATACTTTTGATTTATAATATAGCTGTAATTGTTAGTATAATAGTGAAATGTCAACAAGATCTTCTCAGATATCACGTGTCACTCAAAGATACTTTATGTTGTTTTGTTTATCTTGCTACTTCCACCCACGCCTTGTCGACGAAACAGTGGACGGGTCATCAAGAGGAGATTGTCAACATGGCTGTCCTGCTGGCAGCACAACATGGCGCCCGCCGACAAAACTAGCCTGGAGGTAATTATTTATTTATTTAAAAAAAAACGCTAGGTGAATTTTTGCGATTGAATCGGTTACGTCTTGGTATCGAATGTTATCGACCAAAGTTGTTCTGACATAAATGAGGGGCTAAAAACGACATTTTTATTTTTATTTCTCATACAAAGAGGGCAATTGGGTTAATTTGATATAATAGCTGGCAGGTTTATTCATGTAAACCCACATGTACTGAAAATGGACGAAAAATGCCCTATTTACTTTTATTCTTAGCTAGATTAGTGTTTATTTTGACTAGGCCTAAAATCAACGTAACATACCTAAACTTACGTTTTCATAAAAAGCATAAAGTAATCACGAAATATATAAGTGTATTTATGTGCATATAGTTCTACTGTAACCTATATCTTTTATTCTTAACCAAAAGTTTGGAAGTACTTTAAAAGAAAATAGCTATAACTGGATATAAATACACAATATTAGTTTTAAAATTTTCCAAAACCTATTATAAGAGCAACTGGACTGCATTATTAAAAGTTATACAATATTTCTGACTAGTAATTGCTGTCTATTATTTTGATATATAATATATAATTAAGTGTTCATATCCATTCACAACTAAACTATACTCGTTAAAATCTAAAATAAGGCATATTGCTGTTTTAAAAATGGCGCGCAATTTTCAGCTCATTGGTTGAAATCAAGTTATTTATAGTTTGGTCAAGGCAAGCGTTACGAAATAGAGGTTTAGTATCTTTTGGCCAACATTCGTAAACAGTCGCGAAACTAGGATCGCCAAAGCGCTTTGTTCAAAAGTATATATACCAATTCAACCGCTAAAACACGTCTTATATTTGTATTCATAAAATAAAATAAAGAATAACTAAACCTACATGTTTCATTTAATCAAAATCTACATTTTATTTAAAGATTACAAACTTTAAAAATAATGTTTATTCAAAATGAGAGAATGTAAATTGATCAAAATAGATTAAGGTTTCTCCACCTTCCTGCTCTAAATAATGAGTCGACTCACACCATGTGTGATTGACTTCAATTTTTCAATCACATCGTCGTAATTAACTGACAAAGCCAATTCTTGTTCAATGTAAAAAATGACGGTTAGTGAGTCAATACACTGGGTGCCGTTGGGTCCTAGTATTTTAGTATGTTTTTTACATGCTTCAAAAGAACGCTAGCTTTGCGTTCATTAATTTCTACAACACTCTAAATAATTTATATTATTAAATTCAGCGTTTAATGCGTAATACAGCATATTATGCGATTCAATTAAAACGAAAATACACTTTTCATCCAGAAAATGTGTGTCCGGGAACATCAGGTAAAGCCCGTACGCATGTCTTGATTATAATGAATTATTTTTCATGATTAAAATTGTATGAATTAATAAAGAGGTCTCTTTGGAACATTTTAGACAGTAAAAACAAATTTATGGCTAAGTTTTAATATTTTATTTAAATTATTTGCTCTCTTGTGGGGGGTGGGGGGGGGGGGATGGAACTTTTTTTGAAAGGGATAA
>CABEEJ010000081.1:37284-48239 GCA_901482245.1 Timema douglasi | reverse complement strand
GGGGATGGAACGTTTTTTGAAAGGGATAAGTAGGGGCCAATATTATGTTATGTCTATGCTAAGTTAGGTTGAGTAAAAAAATTACAAAAACATAACTTATCATCACTAGAACTGAGCCATTATTTTATAGTCTATATGTGTATATGTGGTTTATGTGTATGTATATACATAAATATTTATATAAATGTTGTATCGTAGCATGTGGAGCACACTTCAGCGATATATATGAGACACAAAACTAACTAGAAATATTCACATAAATATCTCCCTCATTTAACCTTGTTTCAGAGTTATAGTCATACTTGTAGCTGACTCCAAAAACTGGAGCTGCTTAACATTATAAGAAGTGTTCAAAACATCTCCCTTCTGCCGGAATCCAAGCCTGCAGTCATCATGTCGTCAAATGACACGTTTTTTTATAAAATACCATGTGTTTGGAATAACCAGGAATAACCCATAGAACATAGTCTACCTAGTCGATAGGTTGAGAGATATTAAATATGATAGAAACAGTCTAGTGGAATCATTTGGCTTTAGCTTGGAAAGAGAGTTGAATGGGACACATATGTACGTGAAATTATTTAAATGTGTTTGTGTCTTCTGTCCACCGTCTGAGTGGGCCTCACATTTTATGGTACACCCTATATATATATTTATTGATAAAATTTATTACATTACTTTTTATATAATATTTAAAAATATCTCGAGTTCAATTAATAGCTTATTCATCATATTTAGTCAAATCAGTAGATATATTTAGCTATAGTTGGTTTTTGTAGTTTTTTGAACAATTGTTCTCACGATTTTTCTACTACTACATGGCACAGTAACGATAGAGACGTGTGTCGTAGATGGAGTGCGCCTCCCGACGGCCATGGTTTGTGCTGTCCCTGTCCGCCGCCATATTGCTGACGTCACCATGCCCCACTAGCGCCATCCCCACCGTCACCACGTCCCACTCAAGTAAGTGACGAAGAATGAGGTCCAGTTTCATAATCAGGTTGAATACGCCTCAAGTGTGGTGATACATTAAAAACAAGATGACACCTAAGTCTGTTCAGCGTAGGAATTGTTTTCTGAAAGGCCTTTTTCCCTACCAGAAATCTATTATATAGTAGGATATTGGTAGGAAAAAGGACCTTTCAGAGAGTAATTCCTACCGTGAATGAAGTATGCCTAAACTCGAATGAAATGGGCTAGTTTCGTATTTGAAAATGGACCATTTCATTCTGGTCCAGGTAGATGTCTTGTATTTAATGTAACGCCACATTTGAGTCGCACTCAACCTGATCATGAAACTGGACCTGAATATCCCATCTCACGCCGATGAGCTGAGATTTCAGATACAAAATCAAGCTTGAGCCAGAAAACGTATAGAAGAGCAACTTTCCACATTATTCATTTGACAAAAGATCAATTAAAATCAGTTTAGTAGCTTTTATATTTTTAAAAATACTTTTTTTTAGCATCATGTCTTACAACCCATAAAATTGAAAAATTTCAAAATTGATTTCCAGGAAATGAGTGGCCTTTTAATAGAAAATACTTTTTATAATAAAAAAAACTCCATGGTGAGAGTCCACAGGCGAGCTATTCCGACCAAACTTCCACCACTGTTGGTGATGCTAGTGCCAACATTTGAGGATAGAGGGTGTCATGTGGTCAGCACAATGAGCCCTCCGACCGTTAATCTCAGTTTTCTTCGCCGGATCTGCTACTTCTTTATTCAAGTAGTTCCTCATTTGTCTTCACGAGGCTGTATTTGACCACGTTCCAGACCCACTGCTTCACATATATTTTTTGGAAGCGCTGGGGATCGAATTTGGGACCTCTGGATCTGTAGCGAGGAACTATATAACCACTAGACTACATTTTATATGATTTTATATGAGGTAAAAAATTAAAATTGGCCAAAAAGGTAGAGACAACTCTAGATAACCAAATAAATCTTAAAATTTGAAATTACTAAAAGTGACTTTGATAAAAGAAGGCGAGAAGTTCAAAATCTCAACTACTTACCAGTAATGTATAGAACTTAGATTCTACAGGCAGGTAAAAGGACCACTCCAAATAAATATTAAGGGCTGATAATGTTAAAAATTCAATTGAGACTCTGTTAAACAGGGTTAGTGACCGAAAAAAACACGCTTAGGTGTGGCAGAAAAGTTAAATTTGGCAGGAAGATAGAAGAACAACTCTAGATAACTATATTTGTTTTAAAATTCAACATTTACAGGTATTTTAAATGAGGTTGGGGTTTATAATTTTCAAAACTAATAGTAATGATTAATTTTCTGTGTGTCATAAAACTGCAATTAGACAGAAGGTATAAATACCACTCCAAATAACCATCAAGAATTGAAGACTTTAAATGAAGAAAATAGGGAAGAAGAGTTTGGAAAATGGAGGAGATTTGTTAATAAAAAAACAAATAAGGTAATATTTTGTCCCAAATATTTTATTTACTTAAATTTATTAATTACCATGGTTAGTTTGCGATTGTAAAAACTATCTCAGGATAGTACAACGAGGAACTATCAAAAAAGAGTACAACACGATTGGGTAGTAAGATGTAATGCTAAAAGAAACTATCAAAAAGTGGGCAGCCGTTTGTTGATCGTTATAATTTGATATAGTTTTATGCTAACGAACCGTATAAAGAACGTGTCAAACTGCTAGGGTTATTAAAAGGTAAAAACATAGTTTAATCTATTAATCTGTCTAGCATTCAACAAATGTATAAAACATGTAATTACAAGTTATGTAAGAAGGTGAGGTTTACTTTTGGTTGATTTTTTTTGAAGTATCAAACATTTCTCATAACCTACTTTTTAATAACATCCTGTGTTGTGAACTTCATTGAACATATTATTTGCATGTTTATTATTAGAACCACGCACAGAAAAAAAGAAAAGCTATATTTTATAATAAATAAGTTTAAGCTTAAATGACTTATGCTTAGCGCTATGAGAAAAGCTACCGACCTTTCCTACCCCAACCAACTTGTTTGTTTATAAATTAATTTTTATTCCCTTTTCCTCCCACTCCTTCTCAACCATTTCCCCATTTCACCGTAAATAATTTATTATTCCCTCACGCGTTTCACCCTCCCCCAAAATGTTGGCTGTTCCATCGTGTCCGCCTGGCTTGGACAGAAAGCTCCCCCCTCTCCTCAAAGTGCGACATGTCACACACACACACACACACACACACACACGTCCTCTTTGCTCAATTTCCACCCTTACTCCCCATGACTCGGTGATATTTACACTCCCGGGACGAGGGTGTGTAGGGGGAGGGGGGACTACACCACGAGCTATTTGAAGGCCCGCTCGCCTGTTCGTTTTTCCCAGTTTGCTTTGCTTTGTCTGCCCTTTTTTTTCTCACGTCACCGATTAATGTTCTGCTCCGTCAAACCATGTCCCACACCTTTGATTAAAAACCTGATCTAACTAGATTTGTGTATCTAGGGACGAACCGTTCTTACAGCCAGACTCCCGCGTGACAAACTTTCCCAAAGTAGAGCGAGGAGATCACGTTTATTCGAACCGTTTCACTTTCCTGGAGGAATTATAATAGAAAGGGCCCATATTTTGACTATTAAAAAAAATTAAAAAAGTCCAATTATACTAAAAATTCCACACGCGGTCGAACTTGGTAATAATGAGCGCGTATATTACAATATCATGGTTGTAATGACCTAAAAATCCATAATGATTTGAATGTATACGTGTTGCCATAAAATTGATCACTTTTGTAACGAGTGTACTACACGGATATACCGCAAACATTTTGGTAATCATGAAAACTTGAAAAACATTCTTGATTTATCCGGTAGGTCTAAATACCTAATTCTTGGAACAGGCAAAAATGAAAGGGATGAATTTGTTTTAATGAACAACTGCATCGGATTGCGGGCATATCATATACCTGTAAATGATCCGTGGCAGGTTGTCATATAAGCTAAGTCAACTCTCTCTATTTTTATATTATGTTCCGAGAATTCCTTGGGGACCGTTCCCTCTCGCATATCTCTCCAGTATATATCCTCCGTCTTTCTCTGCCAAACACAATCACAGCTCAATAATATAGAAACGAATTCCCCATCGAAAACATGAACCGACCCCGCGATATAGTTGACATTTCATCTGGCTACGAACCTATATGTGCTGGATTCGATTCCCGACTGTTACTATGGGTATTTTTCCTGGAAGGGGAATTATCCCAAAGGTCACCAGGGTTTGGCTGATTAAGCTTAAGTTAGGTTTAAGATCACGCCTGGTTTCCCAACTTCATAGTTACTATGATTACATCATCTCATTGAGGGTACGACTGTTAAACCTCAAGTCGACCATTTGTGGATATGATTCAGGTTTTCTCTTAAAGGTGTATATTTCAAAACTGTCTGAATGGATCACAATCCGAGTGAATACAATTCCAGTTTTTGTGGATATAATTCAGGTGTTTACAATTCAAGATTTTCACAAAAGCAGTTTATTACAAAACTGTCGGAATGGATACCATTCCGAGTGGATACAATTCAGCTCCCCCGTTTCATTAAAATACCAAGAATGAGGTTCGTTAAGTTGGCAGCAACTATAATGGCACAAATTATGAGACCTATGCCGATATTTAGTGCTTAATTTGTGCCACAAGAACATCTCACTCCAGTAATTTGTGCCACGATAGTTTTCATGAAAACACAAGAAAACATTAGGTTTTTTTGATGTTGCCAACTTCACATGTCATTATCAAGTTTTGCCACAAGAATATCCCACTCTCATAATTTGTGTCACCACAGACTTTGATAAAACACCAAGAAACCTATGTTTAATATAAAAAGACTATTCAACGAATCAAAGCTAGAACATATGACCTAAGTATTCCAAATGATAAAAATTAAGCTGTAAAATACACATTTCTACAACCAGGGATCATGAACAAAGTTTATTTGCACATGAGCATTGTCTGTGATATACCAGAAATAAATGGTACGGTGCACTGCACAAACTTTCACGCTCCTTTATCTAAATTATACGTCATATAGCTCGTAAGACATGTGAAACCAAATAATATACAATGTTATGGAAACATTATGGAGAAAAATAATATCGCATTTCACCAAATAGCATACTTGAAATAATAAACATTGCTACAGAAACTACCCAGTCCCCAAAGTTATATTTAAAACTATATATATTTGCCTATAACTAAAAAAAGTATTGATTTTTATTAAATATTATTTCCATTTCCATTTTTATTTTATTTATTTGAGTCATTTAACGTGAGAGTTCTGAACCGACTGATTATACCAGCACAAGAGAATTTCTATGAGCGAGTGAGAAAGGGCCTACCAATTTTGCCGGGAAAGGTATATATACCTGCCAGGTTATTTTAATTGCCACAATCAACATGGGACCAATAGCTTTACTTCCCCTCTGAAAGAAGTTGTGCTACGGATTTTTATCGCTCAGTAAAAATCCGTCATCCCCGGCTGAGTTTAAAGCCACGAAAATTGGGTCCTAAGGAGAGAACTTTACCCCAAGGCCACCAAGGTCAACATTAGTTAAGAGTACTTTTTTTTTATTATTTAGCATCGCGTCTTACTACCCGTTCGGATTATACGCTTTTAAGTACTAATTACGCTAATGGATTAGGAATTGGGAAGGTTGAATTAGAGGAAGTGAACCCACATTTGCGTGGAGGGAGAGCGGAAATCCATTCAGGAAAAACCTCCCCCAGTTCACCCAACCAAGATTCGAACCTCGATCTCCCCGTCCTCAGCAGTTGAGCTCAACATGAATAGCGCGTTAGCCAACTACGCCACCGAGGCGGGTTTTATGAGTACTTAAACTATGTTAAGTTATTTAGTTCCTCAAATAATTGTGTAGTTATAATCAAAATGGAAAATTTGCACTCATATAATTTACCCTAAAAGTAATTTTCATGGGAAAATAAGATTAACTACTTTGTTTGTAGAGTAAACAGTGCCTAAATAATAATTTTAATCAAAATTGGTAGTGAGGATCTTGAGAAAATCTCTTTTTTCTCTTTTTGCCCATTAATAAGCTACTCTTAGTTTTATATTTGGATGGATAATTTTAAAAAAACCTCTGAGGAACCTTATTAAAACACTAAATACCAAGTACTACCCGGATTGGTAAAATGGTTTCTACTCTTGTCCCAGAATATAAGACAGACGGCATTGCAAAAGGTCGGGGCTCGATTCACGACATGTACTCGGGGTAATTTTCCCCACGCATGACTTATCATCGTAGTTTTCACACGCTGTTGCAGAAGTATTTCATCTAAGATTCTTTCCTCGTCCTTACCTTTATATATAAAGTCGTTGACAACCCTTGTGTTGAACGTACAAATAAAAGATTAAAGCTAGCACTTTTAATGTTGTGCACCCCATCTAGTCGAGTACTTCTTGTACACTCTGGTCACTCGCCACTTCAGGAGGAAATGTGCTCTTTGAGTAGTTCTGTGTATGAGCGAGTTTCAAGGGTAATTTCACTAGAGCTAGTACCGAGGTGAACTAGAACGGGCTGTTAATTGCAGCTATTACGCACAGGTAAGTGGGGCCATTACCTGGCTACACTTCACGCTCAACAGGAGAGAGTTGAGAGTTGCCTTCTCGTACACAGCCAAGGGGCAGACCTCACGACCAAGGTTTTAAAGAGTAAGCTTTATTGTCAGTGTGAAGGACAGTGACGGCTTTAACGTGGAAACTAAATTATATTTTTTTTCGCCACGTATTTATACTCTTTCAGTCTATTTAACTAGTTTAATGAGGTAAGGATGAGACAATTAGAATCTAGATTAAATGTATCCGCATTGAAGCAGAAGAGAGTGGATGGCAATTAAAGAAAAAACATCATCGGTACATCTATCTGGAGTTCGAATCCCGATTTCTCCGTCACCATAAGATCTAAATAATCCTGATATTAAGTTCACCATCCACCTACATGACTCTTTAAGGTGGGAATGTAGGGGACGCGAGAAAAGTTCAGTGTTTTTTTTGCAATGTTTATATGAAAACATTTTCTTGGTCAAAATAAATCAAATTTTTATCTAGTAGAAACAATGAGTTAAATAAAATTACTATCATCCAAAGTAGTAGATTAGAGAGGAAGAAGTTTGAAGAAATTGATCATCATTCGCTTTGAGAGAGAACGGTGAGACACGTTAGAGGAAAGGGGAACTCCTCCAACCCCCGCCACCATCGTCACCCGCATCGATTGGACCCAGTTTGGAATCGATCAACGACTTTTCGAGTTGGAATCCGTTGGGTTCATATATATAAATTACTTTAACTTGATAGGCTTATGATAAATAAATAACCATGGCCAAGGAAGAGGTTACTGTTGACCAGCAAGTTGAGTTTGGAACTGAGGAAGAAATTGAAGAAACGATACATTTGGAACATCGCGCTGTATGGAGCATAAACTTGGGCTCTTAGGAAGATGTAAAAGAAATAGTTGGAGAGCTTTGAAATGTGGTTCTGGGGTAGACTTGAGCAGATCAGGCGGAAAGACAAGGTGACAAATTAATAAGTCTTAAGAAGAATGAGTGTGATTCTTCGGTACAAAGCAAACTGGATCGGACACATCCTTAGAAGGAACTGTCTTCTGCACGACCTCATAGTAGAAAAGGTTTTAGGCAATATGCTTAGGAAGAAAGAGGATTCAAATATTAGATGACTTGGTTGAAAGAAGAAAATTCTAGAAGTTGAAGGTGGAGGCAGAGGACAGGGCGCATTAGTGGTCTAAGTTCACCGACACAATGATAAATAGGGTATATTAAAGGAAATACATAAGAATATAGAGGTTATGGACAAAACACAATAAAAATCACATATTATAAAACCATACCAAATATACCCCCAGCCGGGATTCAAGTCCCAAACTCTTGTTCACGACAATCCAAGCGTTAAATGAGTCTGAAGTCTTGCTCCATGGGTGCAGATGTTCTAAATCAGTGATTCCCAACCCTGGGGACGTAGGGGCGAGTCACTTTCAGAGAGTGTGGGATAGTTTGGAAATAACGTTAAAATCATTTATTTTTTTAAATTAAATCACTTTTCAGAAGTAATTAGGATAATTCTATCTTGCGGAATTGGTAATACTGCCCACCATTTATAATAACTTCAAATATCAGCCAAAAGTGTGCATGCATGTGTTTATTTTCAAACTTGTAAGCCTCGGATTCTCCCCTCAATTCTACTTCTAATTTCTACCCTCTCCCTAAAACAAAAGTTCCCAAACATTTTAGTCTAAAGGAACCCTTGCATCATAACAAATACATTCTGGAACCCTCTTAGCATTTTTTACACAAATAATATCAACATTCAAAATCGGCAGTTAATGTTTACAAGTAGAAAAGTGTACAGCAAACGGAAAATTTCCCATGCTATGGCTGCTTCTTTGATAATTTATTCATATTTAAAAAATGTGTTAATCCTAATTACTGATGCTATGTTATAGTGCTAAAAACAAATAAAGAGTATTCTAAAATTGCCTCCAAAGGCCTGAGATAACTGGAAGAACCCAGTTTGAAAAACGCTGCCCTCAGCTACCATTGAGGCCACGTGCAACACCACAGAATCTTAAACTAGACAGCGTTGTCAACTTGAAGTGGAAAGTGATTTGCGGTGTGCTTTGTCGAACATCAAACCCAATATTCAAGAAGTAATGAAAACAAAACAAAGACAACCATCACGATAATCTTCTTGTAATTTTTTTCTACCATTCTTCTGCCAGTGCTACATTGATTTTTGTATTAAATAAAGAATAGAAAGTATTAAAAGAATTAACTTTCCCAAAAAATTGGAGAGGTGGTGGACATTTTATTATCTACCGAGTTGAAAATGGTTGGGAACTACTGTTTTAAATAATTGAAATTCTTAATTTTAAAAGTTTTTTTTAGCCAAATGCATGCTTTTTTGAGCACCGCATCTTACTACCCATTAGGGTTGTACACTTGTGTACTAATTACGCTACTGGGTTAGAGATGAATAAGGTTAAATTTAGAGCAAGTGTACTCGAATGTGTGTGAAGAGAGAGTGGGGAACCATTTAGGGAAACCACCCTTAGTACACCCGACTGGGATCGAACCACGATCTCCCCGTTATCGGCAGTCTAGTATATTGTTATAGTAGAGCTTTAGACCATGTGGCCACCGTAGTGGGTTTATATGCATGATAATATCGAATAAAGATTTCAATTAGATAGAATCTCCCAACATTCGGAGTTCTATAACAATATGCATAGTTAAATAATATAAGCCTAGTATTTAAAATAAAAAATGACTAAAGTATAGTCAGAACATGGTAAAAAAAACCGCTGTTAATAAGAGTTACAAACAAGGCTATGCAGAGTAATGGAATTATAGGGGTCTCCTTAAAAAAATCAACTTAATGTTTGCGAGTTATTAATTTTACTAACATTATACTCCATACATGAAATAAAAAATATGAGTTTTTTCAATTTTTTTTAAACACCTTAAAATGCCAATAATAGCCTTAACAAAAAATCTAGTTTAAAAAAAATTAGTGAAACAAAAGTAAAAATAATAAATGCCTTTTATGCTCATGCGTTGTGACTGTGAAAAGACTTGCTACTGTAAAAGAGATAGATAGATATATGTTGAAAGCTGCCACTCCCTCCTTCACCCCCCCCCTGAGTGGGTGTCTAGGGAAATCTGCCTCATTTTCTCTTCTCTCCTCTTGAAAGCTCTGGTGATTTATGTGTGATGTGTGTGGTGATGGTGATTATAAAATAATGTGATCTGTAACTGTCATTGTTGATGGATAGTATCAATACCTATAGAATTATAATAATACTCTATATAGTAAATTTGGTCAAAGTCAACATTAAAAAATAAAATGTTTGTATTTTCTAAATTGTTCTTCCTATCGCGAGCTTATCTTAGTGATCCGATACGAGCTTAATTTGGGTTGAATTACAATAGTGAACCAATTGTAAATAACAAAAATTATTTGACATAAATGTTAAAACGTTTAAGATGATTTACTGGGTGACACAAATTCCTGTCAAATAAATTAATAGGTAGACAGCCATCCGTGTCCTGGTATTTAACAAAACTTGTGATCGATTGGGTCGGGTTTCGGGCATGCGTGGAGAAGTGTGTTACTGTAGTTACGTAAAATCCTGGGACTTTTGTATGGAAGCTTTTATTTTACAGAGGACGCCGATAAAACCCAAACGAAAGGTTGAAAGGAAATTAAAACCTACTGTTCTGTGGGAAAGTTGATCTACAGGGATGTTCAAAAGTCCTGCACGGCTCTAATAATACTCTTAAACATTTTAGAGGTAGATTTTTATAATGTTTTATGTTTTTATAATGTAACAAAATTGAATCAATTAGGAGCTAAGCTCGTCTATAAAATATTAAACAAGTACACATGCCTCAATATTAAAAAAGTAAAATATTGGTACTTACACTCCACATATTGCGATAGGTTTGCATTGTGAAAGCACCTAGACACTTGAGTCTGACTCAGAAGATCATAGTTTGACCTTTAATGACTTCAAGAAGGATGAGCTAATTCCCCCAATATATATATATATATATATATATACACACACACACACACACACACACAAGTCAACCCTGGTTAGTTGTCAAATTCTGTTATTTCAAGGCATTGAGAAAACAGGTGTTATGTACAAGTAATTATAAGTTCAACAAAGATAGGGTCCCAAACGCTAATATTCCTTTATTGTTGTTTTTGTTACTAGCTTGTAAAAAAAAGGAACACTGTGTACAATAAAATGTTGAAACCCACAGTGAAAGCAAAACCCAGTGTGGCAAGCGGAAAGGGATGGAGGGAGGGGAACATTTGTACCGAATGTGCTATCGCCTCGGGTTCCAACACATCCCACCCCCCCCCCCCTACATCAGATGGACATGGTACTAGCCCAGTTACG